>OZ024755.1:40887840-40895340 GCA_964016885.1 Eledone cirrhosa
CACGGACTAAGGAACGATGAACTAGTTTCTAGCTTATTAGCTGCCATCAGCACCGTATACCTTCCTGTCAGTCGATTGAACGTTTGAAAGTATATACTTTCCTTATGCATATTACGGGCTGAGCAGCCTAATTTGCATATCGAGTGGGTTAGTCGGCCGGGTGTACTGAAAACGAGAAATGGAAAAAATGAAATTTCATTTCGCACTCTTAGTACGGCTGATACTTAAATATAAGTATGTATACGTACATACATATGTATGTATACGTACATATATATATATATATATATATATATATATATATGTTAAATATATATATATCACAGAAAAAATAAAATCAGTGTTGCGACGAAAGGAATTTATTGGACATATTACAATTGCTTCTCGGGCGACCAGCCCGAGGCACGATCGATGTGGTGATCAAACCTGACTCTCAAATCGTGCAGTCTTCGGATACGTCTCGATTCTATGAACCATATTTTCTGTGATATCATACTCTGCTCTATGAGGGCATCGAGTGCTCATACGGCCTACCGCATACGGACGCTTTAAGCATTCAACACCAATCATCATCATCATCATTTTACGTCCGCTTTTTCCCTGCTTGCAAGGGTGGGACGGGAACTGATTCTGGCTTGATCTCTACAGCTGGATGCCCTTCCTAATACCAACCTCATTTACAGTGAGTGCTGGGTGCTTTTTTTTTTTATGCCGTGGCACCTACACGACCACTTTACAGTGGAATGATAGGGACTGGGGTCCCTATCATCTCATTTCTACAGCTGAGTAAACTGGAGCAATGTGAAATAAAGTGTCTTGCTCAAGGAAACAACACATCACCCAGTCCGAGCATTGAACTCACAACCTTTCGATTGCAAGGCCAATGCTCTAACCACTAAGCCATGTGCCTCCATATATTATATATATATATATAAAGTACCAGTAATACACTGGGATAATTGCTGGCCTTGTGCCAAAAAGTAGAAACAATTATCTTAGGACTTCTATCTCTGCACTTGTTGAAGAAATGTGTAAAAATACACACCTCTCCCCACAACAACAACACTAGTCTAGACATTCTCTTCCAACAGACACCCCCTCCCTACAACAACAACAACACTAGTCTAGACATTCTCTTCCAACATACACCCCCCCTCCCCACAACAACAACAACAACACTAGTCTAGACATTCTCTTCCAACAGACACCTCCATTACAACAACAAGAACACTGTTCCAGACATTCTCTTCCAATATTTAACCTGTAAACATGTTTTTTTACAAATATATTCCCATTATACGATTTGTCCCCTTTTCTATGGACCCCCCTCCCCCCTATCCACAGTATCAAGAACTCTTTTCCTCATCTTTTTCTGCTCTTCATTTTAGAGAGTGTCTTTGAAGACAACTAAAGTACCCACTTTAAGTTTTAACACATTTACTTGTCCACTTGGGCTGTGTGTCTATGTCTGTGTGTCTGTCTGTGTGTGTATGTCTGTGTGTGTATGTCTGTGTGGGTGTCTGTGTGTGTCTGTGTGTGTATGTGTCTGTATGTATGTCTGTGTGTGTATATCTGTGTCTGTGTGTATGTCTGGATGTCTGTGTGTATGTCTGTGTGCGTGTGTCTGTGTGTGTGTATGTCTGCGTGTGTATGTATGTCTGTGTGTGTGTCTGTATGTCTGTGTGTGTGTCTGTGTGTGTGTGTCTGTGTGTGTCTGTGTATGTGTCTGTGTGTGTGTGAGTCAGTGTGTGTATGTCTGTATGTGTATATCTGTGTGTGTAAGTCTGTGTGTCTGTGTGTGTGTGTGTGTGTGTATGTCTATGTGTCTGTGTGTATGTCTGTGTGTATCTGTGTGTGTGTAAAGATATATATAGGCACATGGCTTAGTGGTTAGAGCATTGGCCTTGCAATCGAAAGGTTGTGAGTTCAATTCTCAGACCGGGTGATGTGTTGTTTCCTTGAGCAAGACACTTTATTTCACATTGCTCCAGTTTACTCAGCTGTAGAAATGAGATGATAGGGACCCCAGTCCCTATCATTCCACTGTAAAGTGGTCGTGTAGGTGCCACGGCATAAAAAAAAAAAGCACCCAGCACTCACTGTAAATGAGGTTGGTGTTAGGAAGGGCATCCAGCCGTAGAAATCAAGCCAGAATCAGTTCCCGTCCCACCCTTGCAAGCAGGGAAAAGCGGACGTAAAAATGATGTAAAATGATGTAAAAATGTAAATATATATATATATAAAATAAAGTTAAATAAAAAGTCAAATGATTAAAATTTAGCTTTGTTTATTACTGCTATATATATTTCAGTGACAGCCATCTTTGGCTGTGACCTCTTCAGGCAGTTTGAATTAGTATGGTATAGACAAGTACATATGTTGTTGAGGTGTATAATATTGCCAATACTCTGATATGCCCAGTTCCTGGTTGGGTTGTTATTTCACTGCATACTGAGGTGTTGGTATACAACCAACATAAACTCAATATATATATATATATATATATATAAAGAAAAAGAGATGAAATCGAAAATGCAACTGGAGTCTTATTTTTTAAAAAAAATATATATATTTATTTGGTTCCTGTACCAGTTTCGCAGTTCTTCTGCTTTTCAAAAGGTGAGTTGAGATGGAGGGTCTGTGGTTTTTCTCACATCTGAGAAAAACCACAGACCCTCCATCTCAACTCACCTTTTGAAAAGCAGAAGAACTGCGAAACTGGTACAGGAACCAAATAAATATATATATTTTAAAAAAAAAATAAGACTCCAGTTGCATTTTTGATTTCATCTCTTTTTCTTTATACTTTCACTCGTGTAGGACACCTCGGTTATTTTTCATTTTGTAAAAAAAACCTCACTTTCTAATAATATATATATATATATATATATATATAGCGGCGATGAATTAGTTTAGCGAGGTTTTTTATATGAAATCGTGTGTCGAAACAAATATTGTTATACTTGGGGAGGGTCATATTTGTGTAATATTGCCAGAATTAATAACAGAACACACTCACTGTTTGGTTGGTTTTCGCTTCTCGCTGTCTTTTATATCTGCGATCTAACTTACTCGGTCCTCAATGTTGCCATTGACTGACCGACGGTCAAAAATAATACAGATACAATATAGACACAAACACATATATATAGTTTACATAATTTACATAAATCTTTCGTTGCACATCTGCAACATCGTCAGTGGTGTTATATTTTTTCCTCCTGTTGTCTTGTATGTCTACGCCATTTTTTCTTTGAAGACCGAGTAAGTTAGACCGAGTAAGTTAGATCGCAGATATAAAAGACAGCGAGAAGCGAAAACCAACCAAACAGTGAGTGTGTTCTGTTATTAATTCTGGCAATATTACACAAATATGACCCTCCCCAAGTATAACAATATATATATATATATCTCACTCATTCTCTCTCACAAGTCAAGTTTCCTTGATCCAATAAACGGTACTCTTTCCATTTGTCTCGATCTAACATTACCACTCCAAGATCTGTTATATTTCCTCCCGTGTCAACATATACCACATCCAGATACATTGTTGCAGGACAACCTCTACTTCTATGGCCGTGTGTAGGATGACCTCTACTTCTATGGCCGTGTGTAGGATGACCTCAACTTCTATGGCCATGTGTAGGATGACCTCAACTTCTATGGCCGTGTGTAGGTTGACCTCAACTTCTATGGCCGTGTGTAGGATGACCTCTACTTCTATGGCCGTGTGTAGGATGACCTCTACTTCTATGGCCGTGTGTAGGATGACCTCTACTTCTATGGCCGTGTGTAGGATGACCTCAACTTCTATGGCCGTGTGTAGGATGACCTCAACTTCTATGGCCGTGTGTAGGATGACCTCAACTTCTATGGCCGTGTGTAGGATGACCTCTACTTCTATGGCCGTGTGTAGGATGACCTCTACTTCTATGGCCGTGTGTAGGATGACCTCAACTTCTATGGCCGTGTGTAGGATGACCTCAACTTCTATGGCCGTGTGTAGGATGACCTCAACTTCTATGGCCGTGTGTAGGATGACCTCAACTTCTATGGCCGTGTGTAGGATGACCTCAACTTCTATGGCCGTGTTACAGGTTGACCTCTACTTCTATGGCCGTGTGTAGGATGACCTCAACTTCTATGGCCATGTGCAGGATGACCTCAACTTCTATGGCCATGTGCAGGATGACCTCTACTTCTATGGCCGTGTTGTAGGATGACCTCAACTTCTATGGCCATGTTACAGAATGACCTCTACTTCTATGGCCATGTGCAGGATGACCTCAACTTCTATGGCCATGTGCAGGATGACCTCTACTTCTATGGCCGTGTTGTAGGATGACCTCAACTTCTATGGCCATGTTACAGAATGACCTCTACTTCTATGACCATGTGCAGGCTTCCATAAAACAACATGGCTGACACACTGCAACAATGTCCCACAAAACATATCCTTCTTAGACAAACAATATCTGACACGGGAGGACTATCTAGATAGAGTTCTCCATTTGTGACTCTGTCACCATGATATGTTGAAAGCCTGTCTCAGGGGTCTCGTGTATCATCCATTTAGTCTTTTGTCGAGGGTTTTATTAGGTGACCATGATTCCAACCAGTAGAGTAACACACTTTAGTCTCCTCAAGAGAGATGGTTGCCAAAGTTTGTTGAGTTTGCTTATGGCTGACCATGTTAAGGCTTTTCTGATGTTGCTATCTTTTTCTGTTGATGAGATCCATGCTCTGAGATGTTTGAAATCAGAAACTTCTTTAATAGTTTCGCCATTTGAACTGCTCAGCTGACCATGTGTATTAAATATCATAAACTCGGTCTTCGTCTCATTTATTTTCAACCTTACTTTTATCGCTGCCTCTTCCAGCCGAGTGAAAAGTGTGTATATATATATATATATGTATATATGTATGTATGTATGTATATGTATATATATATATATATGTATATATAACAAAGAGGGTGTGGTAAGATACCAGGTGGACCATAACGCTCCAGAGTACTCAATACTTAGGGTAGTAGAGTGGGTAACAGAAGAGTCAGGACCCCGACGGCTGAGCTCCAGCCATTTCAACAGCTAGATCGGAACTGTTGAAATGGCCGGAGCTCAGCCATCGGGGTACTGACTCTTTTCCTATATATATGTATATATATATATGTATATATGTATATATATATATATATATATATATATATATATATATATATATAAATGGAATAGAATGAAACGATATTTCATTTCCCACTCTTAGTACGGCTGTTACTTAAATATAAGTATGTATACGTACATACATATATGTATACAGACGTACAGTAGTATGTATATATATACATACATGCACATATATATATATGCAGGTATCGGTTTACTGAACATTTATTATAATGCTCAGTTTGTTTGTAAACAAACAAACAGCCCAAATTACGCCGTACAGTGTTTAGGCAACCACGTCACCTTTTTGTTCAACACTGCGCCCAGCCGACTAAACTCACTCGATATGCAAATTAGGCTGCTCAGCCGTTAATATGCATAAGGAAAGTATATACTTTCAGACGTTCAACCATCTGGCAGGAAGGTATACGATGCTGATGATAGCTAATAAGGTTGGAACTAGTACATCGTTCCTGTGTCAGTGTTGAACAAAAAGGTGACGTGGTTGCCTAAACACTGTACGCCGTAATTCGGGCTGTTTGTTTGTTTACAAACGAACCGAGCATTATAATAAATGTTCGGTAAACCGATACGTGCATATATATATGTGTACATGTATGTATATATATACATACTACTGTACGTCTGTATACATATATGTATGTACGTATACATACATACTTATATATATATATATATACATATTGTATATTCATAAACACACGTTTTTAGTAAATGATGTCTCTTGTATTCTGAAGATATGGTCAAATTTGGACCTTGAGACCTTAGGCAATGCTTTTGTTCTGTGTTTGCATAAATAAATAATAATATATTTCTGCTCTCTTTCTGATTGAACACTGATTTCCTTTTTCCTTTTCTCACCTATGGATATTGCTATATACACACACAAACACACACATATATATATATATATATATATCTATATATATATATATATTTATATATAGTGGTAGAACACTGGAAGGTAATATCCGTAGTGGTAGAGCACTCAGTCCATGGGACAAGTTAGGTAGAAGTGGTTACACAACAGTTAGTTCACCATACCGAGAACAATTGTTTCACCTTAGTGGATCCTCAGAGAATCCGCTAAGGTGAAACAATTGTTCTCGGTATGGTGAACTAACTGTTGTGTAACCACTTCTATTTATATATATATAGTGGAGAGATGCTGTGCTGAATAAGACCCGTCCCACCCTTGCAAGCAAGGAAAAGCGGACGTATGATGATGATGATTATATATATATATATATATATATATACATACACACACACACTTATATATGTATATATATATAAAGTCAAATTAAATTCGTTTGTGTGACTAATGTTTCTTGCAAGGCGTACGGTAATAATCCAGTTAAAGAGGTTATAGCACAATTTCTAAGGAGATCACGGAGTATTTATAATATCAATAAGTATAGTAGCAGGAAAAATAGGAAATACTAGGAAGGAAGAATTGGTCTGCAGGAGAAGTTGATTGAGAGTTCATTCCTTAACATATGTTTCTGTACAATATCAGTCTACTAGCACTGACTGCTGAGTCCCATACTCAATCGCTTGCATTACGTAATACATTATTGTACTTCATCAGAAACAGAAATATTGTTATAGTCGAAGGTGAGGTCGTTGCATTTTGCAATAACTATTACTGCTAACAACTGCATGGTACAAGCCACTGGCACACACACACACACAGATATATATATTTATATATATGTATGTATTTATATATATCATCATCATCTTCCCAGAACTGGTGCAGCCAGTCGTTGCGGTGCCACTCTAGACACTTTTCCTGTCAGTGGTCACCATTGGTTTCTATTCTCCACCATGTGTAGGAGGGTCTCGGTGTTGTGACTAGTCCAGTCTTTGATGTCATCAGGCCAGGATTTTCTTTGTCTGTCTTTTCTTCACTCACCCTCGACTCTGTCCTGAAGGGTGGTTTTCAACAAGGAGTTATGGCAGGATATATGACCAAAGCAGGCAAGCTTCTGTGTTTTCACCATCGCATTCAGTGTGTTTGCATAGCTACGGCTTCCTAAAACTGTATTTCTTTGGAGATACGAAATATTTATACATATTGTATAGAGCTATGCTTGAAGCGAAATCCTATTTCTTTCCTATATATATATATACCATATATATATGGTATATATATATATGGTATATATATATATGGTATATATATATATATATATGGTATATATATATATATATATAGTATATATATATATATATATGGTATATATATATATATATATATATATGGTGTATATATATATATATATATGGTGTATATATATATGGTATATAT
>OZ024755.1:40902840-40917840 GCA_964016885.1 Eledone cirrhosa
TCTCCCTTTAATATTTGTCACAGATCAGTATTACACAGATCTCTCCCTTTAATATTTGTCACAGATCAGTATTACACAGATCTCTCCCTTTAATATTTGTCACAGATCAGTATTACACAGATCTCTCCCTTTAATATTTGTCACAGATCAATATTACACAGATCTCTCCCTTTAATATTTGTCACAGATCAATATTACACAGATCTCTCCCTTTAATATTTGTCACAGATCAATATTACACGGATCTCTCCCTTTAATATCTGTCACAGATCAGTAATACAAAGATCAGTATTACACAGATCTCTCCCTTTAATATTTGTCACAGATCAGTATTACACAGATCTCTCCCTTTAATATTTGTCACAGATCAGTATTACACAGATCTCTCCCTTTAATATTTGTCACAGATCAGTATTACACAGATCTCTCCCTTTAATATTTGTCACAGATCAATATTACACAGATCTCTCCCTTTAATATCTGTCACAGATCAGTATTACACAGATCTCTCCCTTTAATATTTGTCACAGATCAATATTACACAGATCTCTCCCTTTAATATTTGTCACATATCAATATTACACGGATCTCTCCCTTTAATATCTGTCACAGATCAGTAATACAAAGATCAGTATTACACAGATCTCTCCCTTTAATATTTGTCACAGATCAGTATTACACAGGTCTCTCCCTTTAATATTTGTCACAGATCAGTATTACACATACAGATATAGTTAGACTTATATAGAGAGACATAGTTAGACTTATATAGAGAGACATACAGACATAGTTAGACTTATATAGAGAGACATAGTTAGACTTATATAGAGAGACATACAGACATAGTTAGACTTATATAGAGAGACATACAGACATAGTTAGACTTTATAGAGAGACATAGAGATATAGTTAGACTTTATAGAGTGACATAGAGATATAGTTAGACTTATATAGAGAGACATACAGACATAGTTAGACTTTATAGAGAGACATACAGACATAGTTAGACTTTATAGAGAGACATACAGACATAGTTAGACTTTATAGAGAGACATACAGACATAGTTAGACTTTATAGAGAGACATACAGACATAGTTAGACTTTATAGAGAGACAGACAGGCATAGTTAGACTTTATAGAGAGACATACAGATATAGTTAGACTTATATAGAGAGACATACAGACATAGACTTATAGAGAGACATACAGATATAGTTAGACTATATAGAGAGACATACAGACATAGTTAGACTTTATAGACAGACATACATAGTTAGACTTTATAGAGAGACATACAGACATAGTTAGACTTTATAGAGAGTCATACAGATATAGTTAGAATTTATAGAGAGACAGACAGACATAGTTAGACTTTATAGACAGACATACAGACATAGTTAGACTTATATAAAGAGACATACAGACATAGTTAGACTTTATAGAGAGACATACAGATATAGTTAGACTTATATAGAGACATACAGACATAGTTTGACTTTATATAGAGACATACAGACATAGTTAGACTTATATAGAGAGACATACAGACATAGTTAGACTTATATAGAGAGACATACAGATATAGTTAGACTTATATAGACAGACATACAGACATAGACTTATATAGAGAGACATACAGACATAGTTAGACTTTATAGACAGACATACAGACATAGTTAGACTTTATATAGAGACATACAGATATAGTTAGACTTATATAGAGAGACATACAGACATAGTTAGACTTTATAGAGAGACATACAGATATAGTTAGACTTATATAGAGAGACATACAGATATAGTTAGACTTTATAGAGAGGCATACAGATATAGTTAGACTTTATAGAGAGACATACAGACATAGTTAGACTTATATAGAGAGACATTCAGATATAGTTAGACTTATATAGACAGACATACAGACATACTTAGACTTATATAGAGAGACATACAGATATAGTTAGACTATATAGAGAGACATACAGACATAGTTAGACTTTATATAGAGACATACAGACATAGTTAGACTTTATATAGAGACATACAGACATAGTTAGACTTATATAGAGAGACATACAGACATAGTTAGACTTATATAGAGAGACATACAGACATAGACTTTATAGAGAGACATACAGACTAGTTAGACTTTATAGAGAGACATACAGACATAGTTAGACTTTATAGAGAGACATACAGATATAGTTAGACTTTATAGACAGACATACAGATATAGTTAGACTTATATAGAGAGACATACAGACATAGACTTATATAGAGAGACATACAGACATAGTTAGACTTTATAGAGAGACATACAGACATAGTTAGACTTTATAGAGAGACATACAGATATAGTTAGACTTTATAGACAGACATACAGATATAGTTACTCTTTATAGACAGACATACAGATATAGTTAGTCTTTATAGACAGACACACAGATATAGTTAGACTTATATAGACAGACATACAGATATAGTTAGACTTTATAGAGAGACATACAGATATAGTTAGACTTTATAGAGAGACATACAGATATAGTTAGACTTATATAGAGAGACATACAGATATAGTTAGACTTTATAGAGAGACATACAGACATAGTTAGACTTTATAGACAGACATACAGACATAGTTAGACTTTATAGACAGACATACAGATATAGTTAGACTTTATAGAGAGACATACAGACATAGTTAGACTTTATAGACAGACATACAGACATAGTTAGACTTATATAGACAGACATACAGATATAGTTAGACTTATATAGAGAGACATACAGATATAGTTAAATATAAATATAGATATGGTCAGATAAACTTTCACAAATATAGACTTTCATATAAAAATAGACACAGCTAGACAGATGTTTAAAACTAAGCTCTGGACACACACACACACACACACACACACATACACACATATACACACACATACACATACATTCACACACACACACATATACACATACATACACACGTGGTGGTGGTGGTGTTGGTGGTGGTGTTGGTGGTGGTGATGATGGTGGTAGAGGTGGTAGAGGTGGTGGTGTTGATGACCTAGACTTTCATTAACCCTTTAGCATTTAAACCGGCCATATCCGGCCATAATTCTCTCATCTCTTTCTGTTCAAACTGGCCGTAACTGGCCACTCATACTGATGTTAAGTTATTGTTCTCAAAATAAATATCAAAATCTTATAGATTTGATATTATGTGACGTAAAGCCTTTACTGTGAAAATACAATAGTATATATAGAGTAATGTAAATGTTATGTGAGATATTATGTGAGGTAAAGACTTTACTGTGAAAATACAATAGTATATATAGAGTAATGTACATGTTATGTGAGATATTATGTGAGGTAAAGACTTTACTGTGAAAATACAATAGTATATATAGAGTAATGTAAATGTTATGTGAGATATTATGTGAGGTAAAACCTTTCTGTGAAAATACAATAGTATATATAGAGTAATGTAAATGTTATGTGAGATATTATGTGAGGTAAAGCCTTTACTGTGAAAATACAATAGTATATATAGAGTAATGTACATGTTATGTGAGATATTATGTGAGGTAAAACCTTTCTGTGAAAATACAATAGTATATATAGAGTAATGTAAATGTTATGTGAGATATTATGTGAGGTAAAACCTTTCTGTGAAAATACAATAGTATATATAGAGTAATGTAAATGTTATGTGAGATATTATGTGAGGTAAAACCTTTCTGTGAAAATACAATAGTATATATAGAGTAATGTAAATGTTATGTGAGATATTATGTGAGGTAAAGCCTTTACTGTGAAAATACAATAGTATATATAGAGTAATGTACATGTTATGTGAGATATTATGTGAGGTAAAACCTTTCTGTGAAAATACAATAGTATATATAGAGTAATGTAAATGTTATGTGAGATATTATGTGAGGTAAAACCTTTCTGTGAAAATACAATAGTATATATAGAGTAATGTAAATGCTAAAGGGTTAACAAGGGTAGATTAAAATAGATAAGTAAACACAAGATAGAGTTACATAAAAAGAGAGACAAGTTCACTTTGACTTTCATAACTAGAGTTAGACAGATACGCCAAGACTTACATAACTACAGTTAGACAGATACCCCCGAGACTTACATAACTACAGTTAGACAGATACCCCCGAGACTTACATAACTACAGTTAGACAGATACCCCCGAGACTTACATAACTACAGTTAGACAGATACCCCCGAGACTTACATAACTACAGTTAGACAGATACCCCCGAGACTTACATAACTACAGTTAGACAGATACCCCCGAGACTTACATAACTACAGTTAGACAGATACCCTGAGACTTACATAACTACAGTTAGACAGATACCCTCAGATAGACTTACATAACTACAGTTAGACAGATACCCTGAGACTTACATAACTACAGTTAGACAGATACCCTCAGATAGACTTACATAACTACAGTTAGACAGATACCCTGAGACTTACATAACTACAGTTAGAGAGATACCCTCAGATAGACTTACATAACTACAGTTAGACAGATACCCTGAGACTTACATAACTACAGTTAGACAGATACCCTGATACTTACATAACTACAGTTAGACAGATACCCTGATACTTACATAACTACAGTTAGACAGATACCCCTGAGACTTACATAACTACAGTTAGACAGATACCCCTGAGACTTACATAACTACAGTTAGACAGATACCCCTGAGACTTACATAACTACGGTTAGACAGATACCCCTGAGACTTACATAACTACGGTTAGACAGATACCCCTGAGACTTACATAACTACGGTTAGACAGATACCCCTGAGACTTACATAACTACGGTTAGACAGATACCCCTGAGACTTACATAACTACAGTTAGACCCTGAGACTTACATAACTACAGTTAGACATATACCCTCAGATAGACTTACATAACTACAGTTAGACAGATACCCTCAGGCAGATATTTTTAATCACAACTAGACTTCCCAAAAGAAATAAACATGGTTAGATAAGATGAATATAGCTAGATTTACATAGAAAGAGATAGACATGGTCAGATATAGTTTTATAAATATAACTAGAGATATATCAACATAAATATAACTAAAGATGTATCAACATAAATTTAACTAGAGATATATCAACATAAATTTAACTAGAGATATATCAACATAAATATAACTAAAGATGTATCAACATAAATATAACTAAAGATATATCAACATAAATATAACTAAAGATGTATCAACATAAATATAACTAGAGATATATCAACATAAATATAACTAAAGATGTATCAACATAAATATAACTAAAGATGTATCAACATAAATATAACTAAAGATGTATCAACATAAATATAACTAAAGATGTATCAACATAAATATAACTAAAGATGTATCAACATAAATATAACTAAATATGTATCAACATAAATATAACTAGAGATGTATCAACATAAATATAACTAGAGATATCTATATACTAATAAACTCTGTGATTGCTTGCTTGCTTGCTTATCTGTAATGTAATACAGCCAAAAGGGTGCATAATGGGAAAATACTTTGAAAGGAAGTTGACCCTGGAATGGAAATACAAATGGAATAAAACAATTCTCGCGTAAATCAGATCACAGGTTCCCGAGATATGGGGTTTTTCCGGGTACCTTCATAAATAGAGAGAGAGAAGGATAGAGAGGAAGAGATAGTGGTTGTGAGAGAGTAGATTGAAAGAGAGACATAGAGAGAGGGAAAGGAGAGAGAGAAGGAGAATGGAAGAGAGTGAGAGAGCTGGTGGTGTTGTGTATATATATGTGTGTGTGTGTGTCTATGACCAGTGTATATAGATCACAGACACCCACATATACACACACACACACATATATAAATATACATGTATACACACACACATATATAAATATACATGTATACACACACATTTATACATATACATACAAACACACATATATATATATATATATATGGGCCTTCCAGTTCCATTTCACATTGTATACATGTCTGTGTATACTTTAATTATTTAAAAATTATTTAAGTGAACATGATTTAAAAAAAATATTTTGAAGTGAACGTGACCCAACGGGTGGTCTAGTAAAACAGAGATAACTAGAAATATATCAACACGAAACTGGACATATATAAACGCCTCATCATAGACAAGTGACTTCCAGTGTTGACTCAAGCCCACATTTGAAACTTAGTCATGTGTTTCACGTGTCTCATGTAATGTACGTATCATGTGTTCCAAGCTTAGGAATTTATCATTTTAGCTAGATCAGAGAGAGAGAGAGAGAGAGAGAGAGATCAACTTAACATATATTTATTTTCGTTGCACCTGTTTCTCTTGTGGCTCGGCTCAAAACCATTCACAATTATATACCGTATTTCTCGGCGCTGAAGACGTTTCGTCCTCGAGGATGCACCCTAATTTTGACAACCAAAAATTTGAAAAAAATAATAAACAACCTTTGGCCTCTAGGATACATGGTAGATTTTTGTGACTTATTTTAGGAAAAAAGTAGCGTCTTCGATGCTGGGAAATACGGTAATGTTTATGGAACGAGAAGTTTCGACGCCTTCAGTTATGGATGCCTTAGACTGTTAAAATTCTTCCTCTCCTACTCATGACCCTGTCAGATCTCACCATCCTGTCATACTTGCCCTACACCCTTGACATCATTCTTATCATTCTTTTTACCACCCCATCAGTAGAATAGAGATGACCCTCCAGTTGAGTCAATAATTGTCGTCTTTAGAAGGGCTCCCCACAGTAGAAACAATGTCACAAAAGATTGAGAGGACTGTTGTATCAAGGGCACGACAACCTCTCTAGTGTTTTCCCTCCAGTTGAGTCAATAACTGTCTCTAGAAGGGCTCCCCAAAGTAGAAAACTTGTCACAAAGGATTGAGAGGGCTGTTGTCTCAAGGGCACGACAACCTCTCTAGTGTTTGCCCTCCAGTTGAGTCAATAACAGTCTCTAGAAGGGCTCCCCAAAGTAGAAACAATGTCACAAAAGATTGAGAGGGCTGTTGTCTCAAGGGCACGACAACCTCTCTAGTGTTTGCCCTCCAGTTGAGTCAATAACAGTCTCTAGAAGGGCTCCCCAAAGTAGAAACCATGTCACAAAGGATTGAGAGGGCTGTTGTCTCAAGGGCACGACAACCTCTCTAGTGTTTGCCCTCCAGTTGAGTCAATAACTGTCTCTAGAAGGGCTCCCCAAAGTAGAAACAATGTCACAAAAGATTGAGAGGGCTGTTGTCTCAAGGGCACGACAACCTCTCTAGTGTTTGCCCTCCAGTTGAGTCAATAACTGTCTCTAGAAGGGCTCCCCAAAGTAGAAACCATGTCACAAAGGATTGAGAGGGCTGTTGTCTCAAGGGCACGACAACCTCTCTAGTGTTAGTGAACCACATGATAAACACATCCAGTATACTTGGTAAAGTAATTGGGGATAGGATGGGCATCCATAAA
Source organism: Eledone cirrhosa (assembly GCA_964016885.1). NCBI lineage: Eukaryota > Metazoa > Mollusca > Cephalopoda > Octopoda > Eledonidae > Eledone > Eledone cirrhosa. Next base: position 40,910,356 of record OZ024755.1, read on the forward strand.
AAACTTGCCAAAAATAGGGTTGAGAAGACTCTAGAGCTGTGTTAAAGATATGACAGCCTCTGTAGTGTTGGTACTCCGATAAGATGTACATGTAGAGTTTGGGAAAGTATGTAAGTATGTTGTAGGTCCTTGGTGGACATAAACACTCGATTGAGTGTATGAACGTATATAAGTGAAATGCAGGCCCATGGTCTGTCTGAGAGGTCAGTGGATCTGCTTGAGTACTGACTGGTCTGTGATAACCTGTCCATCTCTGGCTAGTAGAGAGGAAGGACATTAGATGATGGGGATGCTACTGCTGATCCTATCCTATCCTTGGTCGCCATGTGGGACGCCCCACTGATTCCACTCTTCCATTCACCATGGTCATTCATGATGATCTTGAGATCCTCTACTGTCTCCGTGTCTTCGAGCAGAGTGTCCACGTACTCAGGGCCAGACTTTCACCTAATCTATATGAAATTTAAGCCCTTCTCTAAACAAAAATTCAGGTAAAATTAAAAATATATGATTATTAATTATTAATGATTACAAAAATAAATTAGTGACAAAATATTCATTCTAACTAATTAATTGATATATTTCATTTGATGTATAGGAAAATAGAAATATATATTTTAAAACATGAGGTCTCTGAGGCTGTGTGACCTTAAGTTAGAGGTTATTTAGCTTCTAGGTAAGTCTAGCACGGAGTTTCCTCCTTTCTCTACATGATGATGATGATATTGGTTCATTGATACAGAGGCAACGATGGATTGATTTATTATAAAAGAACATTTAGCAAGAATGTAGACATGTTGGCTACATGTAATTTAACAAGACAGTAGCCATGTTGGCCACATGTAATTTAACAAGACAGTAGCCATGTTGGCCACATGTAATTTAACAAGACAGTAGCCATGTTGGCCACATGTAATTTAACAAGACAGTAGCCATGTTGGCTACATGTAATTTAACAAGACAGTAGCTATGTTGGCTACATGTAATTTAACAAAACAGTAGTCATATTGGCCACATGTGTAATGTAACAAGGCAGTAGCCATGTTGGCTACATGTAATGTAGCAAGGCAGTAGCCATGTTGGCCACATGTGTAATGTAGCAAGACAGTATCCATGTTGGCCACATGTGTAATGTAGCAAGACAGTAGCCATGTTGGCCACTTGTGTAATGTACCAAGGCAGTATCCATGTTGGCTACATGTAATGTAGCAAGGCAGTAGCCATGTTGGCCACATGTGTAATGTACCAAGGCAGTATCCATGTTGGCCACATGTGTAATGTACCAAGGCAGTATCCATGTTGGCCACTTGTGTAATCTGAGCTCTCACCCCAACCTGACATACTAGCAGTTCTGACGTAAGACAACTGATAAAGAAGTAGATTACTTTATCATAATTTATTTACACAAACACACACACACACACACACACACACAAACACACACATATATATATATAGAGAGAGAGAAAAGGTGAGAGAGATGTCGATTCACACATCTGTGTGTGTATATATGTATGTACGTGTGTATATAAATAAATATATATATATATAAATAGTATATACTATAAGAATAAAGGAACAAAGAATCAGTGTTGCATCATAACATATTTAATAACACATTACATATGTTTCACTGTCGATCAGCTTGAGGAACAATCTATCATTGATCGAACCTGACTCTGTAATCAAAAGATCTTCAGACATGCCTCAGTATACACCTGTATATATATGCACATATATATATATATATAATTGCCTTGTCTGACGAACGAAAGCGGACGTTTCTTGTATTCGTCTTATTCGGGAAACCTCTGGTAATGAGATAATTATATTGTATTGTTTATTATACATTAAATATTTAGCTCTGTAACTTACATAGAGCACTCTTCATTCCTCTGACTTTTTCAATTTTCAACGGAAACTTCAATACTTATATATATATATATATATAGTATATATATATATATAAAAATATATATAAACATTTTTATAACTGATATAAAGTATATATATATATATATATATATATATATATATATATATAAAAATTTTTATAACTGATATAAAGCACTCAACAGATTAGTGGAGTAAATATTCAATTTATTAATAAATGGAAACTATATTTATAAAACCATAATTATTTTATTATATATATTTCAAGGGCAACCAAGGCAAATTATGGTGCGCTTTCATCAGATAAAATACAAATTTGTTTTATAAATAAATATTGACATACTCACATAAAGACAACCTTAATGGTTGAGGTTCGCTGGATAGTTGAGGTTGTCTTTATGCGAGTATGTCAATATTTATTTATAAAACAAATTTGTATTTTATCTGATGAAAGCGCACAAAAATTTGCCTTGGTTGCCCTTGAAATATATATAATAAAATAATTATGGTTTTATAAATATAGTTTCCATTTCTTAATATATTGTATATATATATATATATAATATTGCTGATAACATCATTATTCTTAAGTGAGTAATGAAACATTACCAGACGGGTGTAAGCTCGATGTAGTGGGGTTCATACAGAGTTGTTATATACTTTTTATAAGAAAAGCACCAAATAATCTCTGTATTTTCAAACTAACCCCTGTTTCAGCCCACAAAACTTCATCCCAGGGTTATATAATTACAGATTTTTTTAATTTTAAAATTAAAAAAAATTCTCTTAAATTTAATGAAAATTTTTTTAAAATTTATTTATGCTTATCTACATATATACACATATATATACTGACACACACAAAGATATATTGTGTGTATGAGTGTATATGTACATATATCCATACATATTGTACACATGCAACTATCTCTGACTCTGGTTCATCTTTGTTGTTGACTTACATTTGTCTGGTCTTTCATCGTATGATGTGTTACTATCTCTAATACATGGCTCCACTTATTGATGCTGGTCGATATGTTGTTGTTGTTGTTGAAGTTGTTATAGTTGTTGTTGTTGTTATTGTAGTTGTAGTTGTTGGTTCTCAGCAGGTTGTTGCTGTTTGTTGCTACTGCCCCCTTCAATGAGACCCATGATGGCAGTGAAGATTATGGAGTGTTTATCCGACTCAAAGACAGGAGAAGTATTCCTCTGTGAAAGATGTGGTGGGAGTAGTTTAAGTGACAGTATCCTCCTACCATTTTCCTCTCTCTTGTTTTCCATTTAGCAAACGTTATGCCATCATATGTTTATATTCCGCCTTAATGAGACAGGAATGGTTGAACTGCGTTTACACAATGCTAACATCAGCAGAGCTGAACTCGGGTTACATTGAAGCAACACCTGTAAAACTGAGCTCGGGTTCAATGAGAGTTACAACAAGGTTGAGCTCAGGTTAGACAGCAGCAACATAAATTGGGCTGAGCTGCAGCTGAGTAACAGTAACATGGCTGAGCTGGCTCTAAATAACAACAAAAACAACAAGGCTGAACAAGGGTTAAATAACAATAAAAACAATAACACCAAGAGGATTGAACTATGGAAAAATAACAGTAACATCAAAGGGTTGAGCTGGGTTCAATAATATCAACATTAACAGGGTTGAGCTGGGGTTGAATAATATCAACATTAACAGGGTTGAGCTGGAGTTGAACAACAGCAACACCAACAGGGTTGAGCTGGAGTTGAACAACAGCAACACCAACAGGGTTGAGCTGGAGTTGAACAACAGCAACACCAACAGTGTTGAGCTGGTGTTGAACAACAGCAACACCAACAGTGTTGAGCTGGGGTTGAACAACAGCAACAGGGTTGAGCTGGGGTTGAACAACAGCAACAGGGTTGAGCTGGGGTTGAACAACACCAACAGGGTTGAATTTGGGTTGAACAACACCAACAGGTTTGAGCTGGGGTTGAACAACACCAACAGGATTGAGCTGGGGTTGAACATCAGCAACAATGTTGAGCTGGGGTTGAATGTTGTTGGACTTTCTTCAGTTCCGACGACGAGTGTTCCAATTGTTTGAATAGCAGCACAACATTGAAGCTACAGGTGCAACCCCTTTTTGCCAGCTAAATAAACTGGAGCAATGTGCAATAAAGTTTCTTGCTCAAGGATAAAATACACAGCTGGTAATCAAATTCCTGGCTGTATGATCCTGAGCCAAACACCCTAACCACTAAGCCACATGGGGATATATAACAGCAACACTAACAACAGGAATTTGTAGTTAATAAGAAAACAGAATCCCCTAATTAATTGCCTGACTGACTTAAATATATATTTGTAATTAACCCTAATTACAAGATGAGATTAACAGCCTAATTATTTATTAAATAATTAACACCCTCCCTCCACAATTATTTTAATGATTAACACCCTTGCATGTATGTGTGTGAATGGAGCTGTGTATGTGTGTGTGTGTGTATCTGTGTGTGTATGTATGTATCTGTGTGTGTATATGTGTATATATGTGTGTGTGTATGTATGTGTGTGTGTGTGGTTAATTATGAGGCCTTGTATCATCTCAAGCAAGTGTCTTTAACATAGTCTCGGGTCAACCCAAACCTAATCACTAAAATTTGGCGACGGAAGCAGTGTGGAAGCCCGTTGGTTGGGTTGTAGTTGTAATACTAAGGCCCAGCCTTGTCTTACTTATATGCTGCACAATGCTGATTCGACTTAAAAATTATGTTTCATTCTCATGGGATACTCAGCCACTTACAAGTTAATTTAACGAGACGGACATATACTCATCAACGAAACCAACAGAGAACCCATAATTTATGAACAGTGGAGGGCTAATCCAATCCAGTCCAAACCAGGATCTTTTCACTCCTGTTGGAGAAACCCCTCCCTGGTTGATCTCATATGCTTTCTGTTTGATCTTTGTCTTGTCTTCAGGGGTGTAGCCACACTCACCACCCTTGGCCAATTGAGGACTGGAGATTTAACCCATAGTTGGGGTGGAGTGCTAATATGACAGTTAAAATGTATGTAGAGAATAAGACTAGGGTTGATCAGTGTTGACAAGGGTAATAGAGAAATATTCTTCCTCTAATGGACCATGTGAAAGCACATGGCTTAGTGGTTAAAGCATTGGGCTTGCAATCGAAAGGTTGTGAGTTCAATTCTCGGACCGGGTGATGTGTTGTGTCCTTGAGCAAGACACTTTATTTCACATTGCTCCAGTTTACTCAGCTGTAGAAATGAGATGATAGGACTGGGGTCCCTATCATTAAATCACCCAAGACACACCTCCAGATATACCTTGGAGGAGGCCAGCTAAACCTGCATAGGTGTGAGCTGTCACACACACACAATGGACCTCCGTCGGTTTCGACAATGAGTGTTCCAGTTGTTCGATAATAAGGTACAAATAAATTGTTAAGCATTAGAGATACGCAATTCATAGGCTGGTCCTTTGTAGAGATACACTCCATCGGATGGGATGAGCTTCCAAACATCTTTCCGTCTACCCAATTTAACTGAAGGAGCAGCCCGGGGCTATGGTAAATAATACTTGCCTAAGATACCACGCAGTGGGATCGAACCCCAGATCAAATGATTGCAAAACGAACACCTTAACCATTTAACTATACTGCGTCCATTACGTACAACGGAACAGTTGTGGCGCCATCTATTGAGTCCTACCACCAATCTCTTGAATTATAACTTGGACAAACAAGCCTCTATGTGGTTGCTTCAACTGCTAAAAATAGCAGCTAAATTTACCTTAAATGACAGAATACCTTCTGATTTAGGCACAAGGCCAACAATTTTGGAGGAAGGGAAAGTCGATTAAATCGACCACAGTGCGTTACTGGTACTTTATTTTATGGGCCCCGTAAGGATGAAAGGCAGTCAACCTCGGCGGGATTTGAACTCAGATCGTAAAGGGACGTAACTATGAACACATTAGATAATGCAATCTAGAATTGACTGTATCTGAATAAAAATAAATGTCTCTACTTTAGGCACAAGGCCAGCAATTACTCAGTGCATTACTGGTACTTTATTTTATCGACCCTGTAAGGATGAAAGGCAAAGTCAACCTCGGCGGGATTTGAACTCAGATCGTATAAAAATAAAGACAGTTTAATCAGAGTTGGAATGTCGTTGAAGATATGTCTGCTCGATCAGGGCCCACTTGGAGCTAAACAACAGCAGCAGCAACAGTAGCCTTAATAAGAATTTGTAAGAAAACCCCAAAATGACTTTCATTAGAATAGCAGAGAAAGAGGATCTGAAAGAATGTAAGATTGTTGAGGGACCCAGCAATATAAGGACCTAGACGAGACGAGATATATTTTTAGATATCTCCTCTCACGGCACACTAACATTATTTGTTGGTAACTGAATACGGAATTGATTCATTTAGCGTTAAAAAAGGGGAATATATATATATATATATATATATATATATATATATATATATATATATATGTGTGTGTGTGTGTACATACAAAACTATATGCAGACATGCATACGTACATACTTATGTGTGTATATATATATAAGTTTATCTCCGGTCCAATCGGGGGTAACCACAGTAAGTTAGGTACTCAATACATACCAGAATATAACTATTTAATATAGAAATGGCTGATGATTTTCCCCGAATGAAACAGTTCTAGTCCTGTAGAAGCCATTTCTATATTATATATATATATATATATATATATATAATTTAAGCAAAGAATCGCTGCTTGCACCCTTAACGGGATCTTCTGAAACACACACACACATATATATATATATATATATATATATATATATACACATAAGATGTAGTACACATAGGAACCTCTTATACAATGGGGTTTTTCTTTCTTTTCTATGTTGAAAGACTATATTGTTTGCAGTGTAGATCTGGCTGCTATTTCTAGCAGGCTGACCAGTAGCAGAGCCTCAGAAAAATACTAAACATTCCTGTACATCATTCGAGGAAGTGGTATTGTTACTACGGTAATATCTTTATTAGTAGCAATACTAAGGACAGTCGATTGACAGAATCGGTAGAGCATCGGACAACATAGAGTTACGGCCCTTTGCGGCCTAAGTTCAAATCTCGCCGAGGTTAGCTTTCATCCTTACTATTGCTTCCGATTTTGGCCTTGTGCATAAATCGGAAGCAATAGTAATATTACTATCTTTGAACCTATTAAAAAAATTAAATGTGGTATATTCATGGTCCTTAAGAGCACAGCCTAACTCTACCCTATTACCATAAAAATGTCCCCACGTGTTCCCTGTGTACGGAGCAGAAAAACACACTACCTCTTTCCCAAACATTTGTTGACCAAGAGGGTGAGAAAGCCTCGACACTGCTGCTTCCTACCTTCCAACCCACATGTGGCATTATACTCAAGTGTGAAAACTATAACCACAAGAACAAATTTCTAAAACTGAAGACACTGAAGGTGGTAGTCCCGGCATATCTAACGTCTGATACATTCATTTCATGACCCGTGCCTATGAAACAGTATGCCTAACAAATATATCCAATGGCCGCTGTTACCCGACGTAAAACA
>OZ024755.1:40922840-40932840 GCA_964016885.1 Eledone cirrhosa
GCGGGATTTGAACTCGGACCGTAACTCTATGCTGCAAAGCATGGTGTCTGACTCTCTACCGATACTGCCAATCCACCGCCCTAGTGATAATGATGATGATGATGAATGTTAGGGCTTTGGATCTTTTATTATAAAACTGATATTTATTGTGTTTTTGTATATCGTAACCGAGTGCTCTCTTCTCTGTCATGTTTTCTGTTATTGCCAAGTCGATTTTGTTTTCTTTTGTGAAAGTGTTCTGTCGTTCGTCGCTCAACTGATTTTGTTTTCTTTTGTGAAAGTGTTCTCTCGTTCGTCGCTCAACTGATTTTGTTTTCTTTTGTGAAAGTGTTCTGTCGTTCGTCGCTCAACTGATTTTGTTTTCTTTTGTGAAAGTGTTCTCTCGTTCGTCGCTCAACTGGTTTTGTTTTCTTTTGTGAAAGTGTTCTGTCGTTCATCGCTCAACTGATTTTGTTTTCTTTTGTGAAAGTGTTCTGTCGTTCGTCGCTCAACTGGTTTTGTTTTCTTTTGTGAAAGTGTTCTGTCGTTCATCGCTCAACTGATTTTGTTTTCTTTTGTGAAAGTGTTCTCTCGTTCGTCGCTCAACTGATTTTGTTTTCTTTTGTGAAAGTGTTCTCTCGTTCGTCGCTCAACTGATTTTGTTTTCTTTTGTGAAAGTGTTCTGTCGTTCGTCGCTCAACTGGTTTTGTTTTCTTTTGTGAAAGTGTTCTGTCGTTCATCGCTCAACTGATTTTGTTTTCTTTTGTGAAAGTGTTCTCTCGTTCGTCGCTCAACTGATTTTGTTTTCTTTTGTGAAAGTGTTCTGTCGTTCGTCGCTCAACTGGTTTTGTTTTCTTTTGTGAAAGTGTTCTGTCGTTCATCGCTCAACTGATTTTGTTTTCTTTTGTGAAAGTGTTCTCTCGTTCGTCGCTCAACTGATTTTGTTTTCTTTTGTGAAAGTGTTCTGTCGTTCATCGCTCAACTGATTTTGTTTTCTTTTGTGAAAGTGTTCTGTCGTTCGTCGCTCAACTGATTTTGTTTTCTTTTGTGAAAGTGTTCTCTCGTTCGTCGCTCAACTGGTTTTGTTTTCTTTTGTGAAAGTGTTCTGTCGTTCATCGCTCAACTGATTTTGTTTTCTTTTGTGAAAGTGTTCTGTCGTTCGTCGCTCAACTGGTTTTGTTTTCTTTTGTGAAAGTGTTCTGTCGTTCATCGCTCAACTGATTTTGTTTTCTTTTGTGAAAGTGTTCTCTCGTTCGTCGCTCAACTGATTTTGTTTTCTTTTGTGAAAGTGTTCTCTCGTTCGTCGCTCAACTGATTTTGTTTTCTTTTGTGAAAGTGTTCTCTCGTTCGTCGCTCAACTGATTTTGTTTTCTTTTGTGAAAGTGTTCTGTCGTTCGTCGCTCAACTGATTTTGTTTTCTTTTGTGAAAGTGTTCTCTCGTTCGTCGCTCAACTGATTTTGTTTTCTTTTGTGAAAGTGTTCTCTCGTTCGTCGCTCAACTGATTTTGTTTTCTTTTGTGAAAGTGTTCTGTCGTTCGTCGCTCAACTGATTTTGTTTTCTTTTGTGAAAGTGTTCTGTCGTTCGTCGCTCAACTGATTTTGTTTTCTTTTGTGAAAGTGTTCTGTCGTTCGTCGCTCAACTGATTTTGTTTTCTTTTGTGAAAGTGTTCTGTCGTTCGTCGCTCAACTGATTTTGTTTTCTTATGTGAAAGTGTTCTGTCGTTCGTCGCTCAACTGATTTTGTTTTCTTTTGTGAAAGTGTTCTGTCGTTCGTCGCTCAACTGATTTTGTTTTCTTTTGTGAAAGTGTTCTCTCGTTCGTCGCTCAACTGATTTTGTTTTCTTTTGTGAAAGTGTTCTGTCGTTCGTCGCTCAACTGATTTTGTTTTCTTTTGTGAAAGTGTTCTGTCGTTCGTCGCTCAACTGATTTTGTTTTCTTTTGTGAAAGTGTTCTCTCGTTCGTCGCTCAACTGATTTTGTTTTCTTTTGTGAAAGTGTTCTGTCGTTCGTCGCTCAACTGATTTTGTTTTCTTTTGTGAAAGTGTTCTGTCGTTTGTCGTTCAACTGATTTTGTTTTCTTTTGTGAAAGTGTTCTCTCGTTCGTCGCTCAACTGATTTTGTTTTCTTTTGTGAAAGTGTTCTGTCGTTCGTCGCTCAACTGATTTTGTTTTCTTTTGTGAAAGTGTTCTGTCGTTCATCGCTCAACTGATTTTGTTTTCTTTTGTGAAAGTGTTCTGTCGTTCGTCGCTCAACTGATTTTGTTTTCTTTTGTGAAAGTGTTCTCTCGTTCGTCGCTCAACTGGTTTTGTTTTCTTTTGTGAAAGTGTTCTCTCGTTCGTCGCTCAACTGATTTTGTTTTCTTTTGTGAAAGTGTTCTGTCGTTCATCGCTCAACTGATTTTGTTTTCTTTTGTGAAAGTGTTCTGTCGTTCATCGCTCAACTGATTTTGTTTTCTTTTGTGAAAGTGTTCTGTCGTTCGTCGCTCAACTGATTTTGTTTTCTTTTGTGAAAGTGTTCTCTCGTTCGTCGCTCAACTGGTTTTGTTTTCTTTTGTGAAAGTGTTCTCTCGTTCGTCGCTCAACTGATTTTGTTTTCTTTTGTGAAAGTGTTCTGTCGTTCATCGCTCAACTGATTTTGTTTTCTTTTGTGAAAGTGTTCTCTCGTTCGTCGCTCAACTGGTTTTGTTTTCTTTTGTGAAAGTGTTCTGTCGTTCGTCGCTCAACTGATTTTGTTTTCTTTTGTGAAAGTGTTCTGTCGTTCGTCGCTCAACTGGTTTTGTTTTCTTTTGTGAAAGTGTTATGTCGTTTGTCGCTCAACTGATTTTGTTTTCTTTTGTGAAAGTGTTCTGTCGTTCGTCGCTCAACTGGTTTTGTTTTCTTTTGTGAAAGTGTTCTGTCGTTTGTCGCTCAACTGATTTTGTTTTCTTTTGTGAAAGTGTTCTGTCGTTCATCGCTCAACTGATTTTGTTTTCTTTTGTGAAAGTGTTCTGTCGTTCGTCGCTCAACTGATTTTGTTTTCTTTTGTGAAAGTGTTCTGTCGTTCGTCGTTCAACTGGTTTTGTTTTCTTTTGTGAAAGTGTTCTGTCGTTCGTCGCACAACTGATTTTGTTTTCTTTTGTGAAAGTGTTTTGTCGTTTGTCGCTCAACTGGTTTTGTTTTCTTTTGTGAAAGTGTTCTGTCGTTTGTCGCTCAACTGATTTTGTTTTCTTTTGTGAAAGTGTTCTGTCGTTCGTCGTTCAACTGGTTTTGTTTTCTTTTGTGAAAGTGTTCTGTCGTTCGTCGCTCAACTGATTTTGTTTTCTTTTGTGAAAGTGTTCTGCCGTTCGTCGCTCAACTGATTTTGTTTTCTTTTGTGAAAGTGTTCTTTCGTTCATCGCTCAACTGATTTTGTTTTCTTTTGTGAAAGTGTTCTCTCGTTCGTCGCTCAACTGATTTTGTTTTCTTTTGTGAAAGTGTTCTGTCGTTCGTCGTTCAACTGGTTTTGTTTTCTTTTGTGAAAGTGTTCTGTCGTTCGTCGCACAACTGATTTTGTTTTCTTTTGTGAAAGTGTTCTGTCGTTTGTCGCTCAACTGGTTTTGTTTTCTTTTGTGAAAGTGTTCTGTCGTTCGTCGCTCAACTGATTTTGTTTTCTTTTGTGAAAGTGTTCTGTCGTTCGTCGCTCAACTGATTTTGTTTTCTTTTGTGAAAGTGTTTTGTCGTTTGTCGCTCAACTGGTTTTGTTTTCTTTTGTGAAAGTGTTCTGTCGTTCGTCGTTCAACTGATTTTGTTTTCTTTTGTGAAAGTGTTTTGTCGTTCGTCGCTCAACTGGTTTTGTTTTCTTTTGTGAAAGTGTTCTCTCGTTCATCGCTCAACTGATTTTGTTTTCTTTTGTGAAAGTGTTCTGTCGTTCGTCGTTCAACTGATTTTGTTTTCTTTAGTGAAAGTGTTCTGTCGTTCGTCGCTCAACTGGTTTTGTTTTCTTTTGTGAAAGTGTTCTGTCGTTCGTCGTTCAACTGGTTTTGTTTTCTTTTGTGAAAGTGTTCTGTCGTTCGTCGTTCAACTGGTTTTGTTTTCTTTTGTGAAAGTGTTTTGTCGTTTGTCGCTCAACTGATTTTGTTTTCTTTTGTGAAAGTGTTCTGTCGTTCGTCGCTCAACTGATTTTGTTTTCTTTTGTGAAAGTGTTTTGTCGTTTGTCGCTCAACTGATTTTGTTTTCTTTTGTGAAAGTGTTCTGTCGTTCGTCGCTCAACTGATTTTGTTTTCTTTTGTGAAAGTGTTCTGCGTTTGTCACTCAACTGATTTTGTTTTCTTTTGTGAAAGTGTTCTGTCGTTCAACTGATTTTGTTTTCTTTTGTGAAAGTGTTCTGTCGTTCGTCGCTCAACTGGTTTTGTTTTCTTTTGTGAAAGTGTTCTGTCGTTCGTCGTTCAACTGATTTTGTTTTCTTTTGTGAAAGTGTTTTGTCGTTCGTCGCTCAACTGGTTTTGTTTTCTTTTGTGAAAGTGTTCTCTCGTTCATCGCTCAACTGATTTTGTTTTCTTTTGTGAAAGTGTTCTGTCGTTCGTCGTTCAACTGATTTTGTTTTCTTTAGTGAAAGTGTTCTGTCGTTCGTCGCTCAACTGATTTTGTTTTCTTTTGTGAAAGTGTTCTGTCGTTCGTCGCTCAACTGATTTTGTTTTCTTTTGTGAAAGTGTTTTGTCGTTTGTCGCTCAACTGGTTTTGTTTTCTTTTGTGAAAGTGTTCTGTCGTTCGTCGCTCAACTGGTTTTGTTTTCTTTTGTGAAAGTGTTTTGTCGTTTGTCGCACAACTGATTTTGTTTTCTTTTGTGAAAGTGTTCTGTCGTTCGTCGCTCAACTGATTTTGTTTTCTTTTGTGAAAGTGTTTTGTCGTTTGTCGCTCAACTGGTTTTGTTTTCTTTTGTGAAAGTGTTCTGTCGTTCGTCGTTCAACTGATTTTGTTTTCTTTTGTGAAAGTGTTTTGTCGTTCGTCGCTCAACTGGTTTTGTTTTCTTTTGTGAAAGTGTTCTCTCGTTCATCGCTCAACTGATTTTGTTTTCTTTTGTGAAAGTGTTCTGTCGTTCGTCGTTCAACTGATTTTGTTTTCTTTAGTGAAAGTGTTCTGTCGTTCGTCGCTCAACTGGTTTTGTTTTCTTTTGTGAAAGTGTTCTGTCGTTCGTCGTTCAACTGGTTTTGTTTTCTTTTGTGAAAGTGTTCTGTCGTTCGTCGTTCAACTGGTTTTGTTTTCTTTTGTGAAAGTGTTCTGTCGTTTGTCGCTCAACTGATTTTGTTTTCTTTTGTGAAAGTGTTCTGTCGTTCGTCGCTCAACTGATTTTGTTTTCTTTTGTGAAAGTGTTTTGTCGTTTGTCGCTCAACTGATTTTGTTTTCTTTTGTGAAAGTGTTCTGTCGTTCGTCGCTCAACTGATTTTGTTTTCTTTTGTGAAAGTGTTCTGCGTTTGTCACTCAACTGATTTTGTTTTCTTTTGTGAAAGTGTTCTGTCGTTCGTCGTTCAACTGATTTTGTTTTCTTTTGTGAAAGTGTTCTGTCGTTCGTCGCTCAACTGGTTTTGTTTTCTTTTGTGAAAGTGTTCTGTCGTTCGTCGTTCAACTGATTTTGTTTTCTTTTGTGAAAGTGTTTTGTCGTTCGTCGCTCAACTGGTTTTGTTTTCTTTTGTGAAAGTGTTCTCTCGTTCATCGCTCAACTGATTTTGTTTTCTTTTGTGAAAGTGTTCTGTCGTTCGTCGTTCAACTGATTTTGTTTTCTTTAGTGAAAGTGTTCTGTCGTTCGTCGCTCAACTGATTTTGTTTTCTTTTGTGAAAGTGTTCTGTCGTTTGTCGTTCAATATTTTGTTTTCTTTTGTGAAAGTGTTCTGTCGTTCGTCGCTCAACTGATTTTGTTTTCTTTTGTGAAAGTGTTCCCTCGTTCGTCGCTCAACTGATTTTGTTTTCTTTTGTGAAAGTGTTCTGTCGTTCGTCGCTCAACTGATTTTGTTTTCTTTTGTGAAAGTGTTCTGTCGTTCGTCGTTCAACTGGTTTTGTTTTCTTTTGTGAAAGTGTTCTGTCGTTCGTCGTTCAACTGGTTTTGTTTTCTTTTGTGAAAGTGTTCTGTCGTTCGTCGCTCAACTGATTTTGTTTTCTTTTGTGAAAGTGTTCTGTCGTTCGTCGCTCAACTGATTTTGTTTTCTTTTGTGAAAGTGTTTTGTCGTTTGTCGCTCAACTGATTTTGTTTTCTTTTGTGAAAGTGTTCTGTCGTTCGTCGCTCAACTGATTTTGTTTTCTTTTGTGAAAGTGTTCTGTCGTTTGTCACTCAACTGATTTTGTTTTCTTTTGTGAAAGTGTTCTGTCGTTCGTCGTTCAACTGATCTTGTTTTCTTTTGTGAAAGTGTTTTGTCGTTCGTCGCTCAACTGGTTTTGTTTTCTTTTGTGAAAGTGTTCTGTCGTTCGTCGTTCAACTGATTTTGTTTTCTTTTGTGAAAGTGTTCTGTCGTTCGTCGCTCAACTGGTTTTGTTTTCTTTTGTGAAAGTGTTCTGTCGTTCGTCGTTCAACTGATTTTGTTTTCTTTTGTGAAAGTGTTTTGTCGTTCGTCGCTCAACTGGTTTTGTTTTCTTTTGTGAAAGTGTTCTCTCGTTCATCGCTCAACTGATTTTGTTTTCTTTTGTGAAAGTGTTCTCTCGTTTATCGCTCAACTGATTTTGTTTTCTTTTGTGAAAGTGTTCTGTCGTTTGTCGCTCAACTGATTTTGTTTTCTTTTGTGAAAGTGTTCTGTCGTTCATCGCTCAACTGATTTTGTTTTCTTTTGTGAAAGTGTTCTCTCGTTCGTCGCTCAACTGATTTTGTTTTCTTTTGTGAAAGTGTTCTGTCGTTCGTCGCTCAACTGATTTTGTTTTCTTTTGTGAAAGTGTTCTGTCGTTCATCGCTCAACTGATTTTGTTTTCTTTTGTGAAAGTGTTCTGTCGTTCGTCGCTCAACTGATTTTGTTTTCTTTTGTGAAAGTGTTCTCTCGTTCGTCGCTCAACTGGTTTTGTTTTCTTTTGTGAAAGTGTTCTCTCGTTCGTCGCTCAACTGATTTTGTTTTCTTTTGTGAAAGTGTTCTGTCGTTCATCGCTCAACTGATTTTGTTTTCTTTTGTGAAAGTGTTCTCTCGTTCGTCGCTCAACTGGTTTTGTTTTCTTTTGTGAAAGTCTTCTGTCGTTCGTCGCTCAACTGATTTTGTTTTCTTTTGTGAAAGTGTTCTGTCGTTTGTCGCTCAACTGGTTTTGTTTTCTTTTGTGAAAGTGTTCTGTCGTTTGTCGCTCAACTGATTTTGTTTTCTTTTGTGAAAGTGTTCTGTCGTTCGTCGCTCAACTGGTTTTGTTTTCTTTTGTGAAAGTGTTCTGTCGTTTGTCGCTCAACTGATTTTGTTTTCTTTTGTGAAAGTGTTCTGTCGTTCGTCGCACAACTGATTTTGTTTTCTTTTGTGAAAGTGTTTTGTCGTTTGTCGCTCAACTGGTTTTGTTTTCTTTTGTGAAAGTGTTCTGTCGTTTGTCGCTCAACTGATTTTGTTTTCTTTTGTGAAAGTGTTCTGTCGTTCGTCGTTCAACTGGTTTTGTTTTCTTTTGTGAAAGTGTTCTGTCGTTCGTCGCTCAACTGATTTTGTTTTCTTTTGTGAAAGTGTTCTGCCGTTCGTCGCTCAACTGATTTTGTTTTCTTTTGTGAAAGTGTTCTTTCGTTCATCGCTCAACTGATTTTGTTTTCTTTTGTGAAAGTGTTCTCTCGTTCGTCGCTCAACTGATTTTGTTTTCTTTTGTGAAAGTGTTCTGTCGTTCGTCGTTCAACTGGTTTTGTTTTCTTTTGTGAAAGTGTTCTGTCGTTCGTCGCACAACTGATTTTGTTTTCTTTTGTGAAAGTGTTCTGTCGTTTGTCGCTCAACTGGTTTTGTTTTCTTTTGTGAAAGTGTTCTGTCGTTCGTCGCTCAACTGATTTTGTTTTCTTTTGTGAAAGTGTTCTGTCATTCGTCGTTCAACTGGTTTTGTTTTCTTTTGTGAAAGTGTTCTGTCGTTCGTCGCTCAACTGGTTTTGTTTTCTTTTGTGAAAGTGTTTTGTCGTTTGTCGCACAACTGATTTTGTTTTCTTTTGTGAAAGTGTTCTGTCGTTCGTCGCTCAACTGATTTTGTTTTCTTTTGTGAAAGTGTTTTGTCGTTTGTCGCTCAACTGGTTTTGTTTTCTTTTGTGAAAGTGTTCTGTCGTTCGTCGTTCAACTGATTTTGTTTTCTTTTGTGAAAGTGTTTTGTCGTTCGTCGCTCAACTGGTTTTGTTTTCTTTTGTGAAAGTGTTCTCTCGTTCATCGCTCAACTGATTTTGTTTTCTTTTGTGAAAGTGTTCTGTCGTTCGTCGTTCAACTGATTTTGTTTTCTTTAGTGAAAGTGTTCTGTCGTTCGTCGCTCAACTGGTTTTGTTTTCTTTTGTGAAAGTGTTCTGTCGTTCGTCGTTCAACTGGTTTTGTTTTCTTTTGTGAAAGTGTTCTGTCGTTCGTCGTTCAACTGGTTTTGTTTTCTTTTGTGAAAGTGTTTTGTCGTTTGTCGCTCAACTGATTTTGTTTTCTTTTGTGAAAGTGTTCTGTCGTTCGTCGCTCAACTGATTTTGTTTTCTTTTGTGAAAGTGTTTTGTCGTTTGTCGCTCAACTGATTTTGTTTTCTTTTGTGAAAGTGTTCTGTCGTTCGTCGCTCAACTGATTTTGTTTTCTTTTGTGAAAGTGTTCTGCGTTTGTCACTCAACTGATTTTGTTTTCTTTTGTGAAAGTGTTCTGTCGTTCGTCGTTCAACTGATTTTGTTTTCTTTTGTGAAAGTGTTCTGTCGTTCGTCGCTCAACTGGTTTTGTTTTCTTTTGTGAAAGTGTTCTGTCGTTCGTCGTTCAACTGATTTTGTTTTCTTTTGTGAAAGTGTTTTGTCGTTCGTCGCTCAACTGGTTTTGTTTTCTTTTGTGAAAGTGTTCTCTCGTTCATCGCTCAACTGATTTTGTTTTCTTTTGTGAAAGTGTTCTGTCGTTCGTCGTTCAACTGATTTTGTTTTCTTTAGTGAAAGTGTTCTGTCGTTCGTCGCTCAACTGATTTTGTTTTCTTTTGTGAAAGTGTTCTGTCGTTTGTCGTTCAATATTTTGTTTTCTTTTGTGAAAGTGTTCTGTCGTTCGTCGCTCAACTGATTTTGTTTTCTTTTGTGAAAGTGTTCTCTCGTTCGTCGCTCAACTGATTTTGTTTTCTTTTGTGAAAGTGTTCTGTCGTTCGTCGCTCAACTGATTTTGTTTTCTTTTGTGAAAGTGTTCTGTCGTTCGTCGTTCAACTGGTTTTGTTTTCTTTTGTGAAAGTGTTCTGTCGTTCGTCGTTCAACTGGTTTTGTTTTCTTTTGTGAAAGTGTTCTGTCGTTCGTCGCTCAACTGATTTTGTTTTCTTTTGTGAAAGTGTTCTGTCGTTCGTCGCTCAACTGATTTTGTTTTCTTTTGTGAAAGTGTTTTGTCGTTTGTCGCTCAACTGATTTTGTTTTCTTTTGTGAAAGTGTTCTGTCGTTCGTCGCTCAACTGATTTTGTTTTCTTTTGTGAAAGTGTTCTGTCGTTTGTCACTCAACTGATTTTGTTTTCTTTTGTGAAAGTGTTCTGTCGTTCGTCGTTCAACTGATCTTGTTTTCTTTTGTGAAAGTGTTTTGTCGTTCGTCGCTCAACTGGTTTTGTTTTCTTTTGTGAAAGTGTTCTGTCGTTCGTCGTTCAACTGATTTTGTTTTCTTTTGTGAAAGTGTTCTGTCGTTCGTCGCTCAACTGGTTTTGTTTTCTTTTGTGAAAGTGTTCTGTCGTTCGTCGTTCAACTGATTTTGTTTTCTTTTGTGAAAGTGTTTTGTCGTTCGTCGCTCAACTGGTTTTGTTTTCTTTTGTGAAAGTGTTCTCTCGTTCATCGCTCAACTGATTTTGTTTTCTTTTGTGAAAGTGTTCTCTCGTTTATCGCTCAACTGATTTTGTTTTCTTTTGTGAAAGTATTCTCTCGTTCATCGCACAAGGCAGCCAAAGTGCTCCGTATATGTCAGT
>OZ024755.1:40940340-40962840 GCA_964016885.1 Eledone cirrhosa
ATATGGTCGCTGAGCCGCTTGCTAGTCATAAGTCTCATGTTTTACCTCATAAGTCTTATCTCTGCTCCAATGGCTACTGCATTCTGCCTCTCACCCTATCCTCGCTTTACACGACTCCCCCATTTTATTCTTTCCTTGTCCTCCCATGTACTAACGAGATATATAGAAACAAACGAAAGCAAAAGAAAATGACGTTTTTTTCCTCTCGACACAAGAAGCTGCTCCTAAACAGACTCATTAACTGCTTAATAAACACAACCGCACGGATATGGTCCGAACGTGGAAGAGCCGAACTCTCACTGTCATCGCCTCCATCTCTCTCGCCCTCCCCATTTCTCTGTATGGTGAGCAAATGGGGTCCCACGTGCTGGCCTCCCCACAGCCCCGGCGAACAGAATGGAGAAGGCGTTTCCCCGGAGGATGATCTCACCTCATTCTAGAATGGAACTCCGTCGGTTTCGATGATGAGTGTTGTTTGTTCAATGGAACAGCCTTCTCATGAAGTAAACGTGTTTAAAAATTTCACAGACACGTGTAACATTAACGTAAATGGGGGGGGGGGGGGGGGGCACTGTTTGATGAGAGAACCTTTAACCATCTAGCGATGCTTAAAAGAAGAGCCGAGAAAAATAAATGAGGGTGTAGGCATTTACCCTCCTGCTCAGAAATAATATAAATATTGCTCATCGTTAAATAAATAACATTTACACACATGAAAAATTGCCCATCATTCAAATAAAACTTGTAAGAAGCTATCTGAAGTGATGAATGTTTATTTCCCATATGGAAGGGAATCGTTTCATATTTACAATGTTTTGATATTTGATATAGTAACCCCATTTTTTTCTTCTTTTGCTTTCTGCAGAGCTGAAGTTTAAAAATAACCTCTTCTTTGATATCAAGATTAGTAAATGGGACCTTTTTTGAACTAATAGCTTCAACCACCCACCTACATACAACAATACAAATTTCTAGGATGTATTTTTCTCTTTTCTTCCCCTGAAATATTATCTGATGCTCACTGCTTCTAGCTGTTCTTTCCCCTTTTTACTATAATTCCTCTATTACCCTACGTATTTGAGCTTTGTTATTTTTTTAAACTACCTCCCCCCTCCATATTCTCCAAATAATTACCCTAGACATTTTTTTGTTTTTCTGTTCCCCTATTACCTCTCTTGTGGTGAAGGGTGAGAGTATGAAGGTGGGACTTTTTTTGGGGGGGGGGGGGGGGGGGGGTTATAACTATTCTTCTACTACATTAATTAAACATCATTTTAGAGACTGGCTGGTGCTTATTGCTGCCAGATATATTCTAAGAACTACCCCCCCCCCCCAAAAAAAAACGACTGCAACTCTTAAAATTTCAGCTATATAGAGCACAGAAGAGATTTTAATGTCTATCATAAGATTTAAAAAATAGGACAGTTTACTTCACTTTTACTCTTTTCCTGGTCTCAGTCATTAGGCTACGGTCATGTTGGTGCACTACCTTGATTTAGTCGATCATATCAACCACAAAGCAGGTAAAATTCCGTTATAATGAATTTTTCAGTATAACGAACATTTTTTTCAAACCCCGAGGTAATAACAAACAAACGCTCAATTTGTTTCGGTTTATCTCGTAATAAAGAATTTTTCGTTACAACGAATTTTTTTATACCCCGTGAATTTCGTTATAACGGAATTTCACAGTAGTTATTTTTCTAGTCTGGTACTTATTTTTTCGATCGTTTTTAACGAAACGCTAAGTAACGTGATTTAAGTACACACACACACACACACACACACACACACACACACACACACACACACACACACACACACACACACACACACACACACACTCACTCACTCACATACATACATACATACATACATACATACATACATACATACATACATACATACATACATACATACATACATGGCGGCTGCCAACTCGTTTTCGAGTACGGCCACTACTTTATATCCGATGCGCTGAACGAGTGTGACTTTTCAGTCCAGCCAGCGATTTGAAAACTCTGGTACAAACACTACACTTTTGACAATTATTGACACATAGTGCTGGGCCCATGGTACCATGTGATTACAAGTGCAGAGAGATCTCCAGATATAAAGCAATGCCTGTGCCGTGAAGCTTTTATAGTGAGCAAAGGCACTGCACAAAGACAGTCCCACTCTCTTAACCAAGATGATATGTACCAAAAAGAAGAACAAGTCAACATCATTGGATACCATCAGGGTTGCAGGTGTTATATCAGAGTTTTCCTTCTCCTAGAATTCTGCCTTGACAAGGCTAAGGGGTCATCTCTCCCGGTGATTTTGGATGGTCATTGACTCTTAAGAGCTCCTTTGCCCTTTGACAGGTTTTGTTTTTAGTCCTGCAGGATGTCCAAAGTCACCCTCCTCACCAAGAAACCTTGGTGGGGTTGCCAGTTTAGTCGCCAACGACCCGACCATGAGACAGGTTGTACTGGGATACATGTTACCAGTAGCACCAACTGGTGACCTGGCATCACACACACACACACACACACACACACACACACACACACACACACACACACATTTGTTTTGCAAGGTTTTTTGATATGTGTCGAAACAAATATTGTTATACTTGGGGAGGGTCATATTGTTGTAATAATATTGCCAGAAATAATAACAGAACACACTCACTGTTTGGTTGGTTTTCGCTTCTGTATCTTTTATATCTCCATAGTTAATTTATTTGGCAATCAATTTGTTTATCATTGATTGACCAGCGGTTAAAAATATATATATAGTCTATCAAAGTTCTTTCGTTGCACATCTGCAACATCATCAATGGTACTATTATGTTCCTTCCTATTGTATTGTATGTCTACGCCATTTTTATTTTATTAATTTATTTACTTCTTCTTGCCAAATAAATTAACTATGGAGATATAAAAGATACAGAAGCGAAAACCAACCAAACAGTGAGTGTGTTCTGTTATTATTTATGGCAATATTATTACAACAATATGACCCTCCCCAAGTATAACAATATATATATAAATATATATATAATGGGCTTCTGCTCTTTCCGTCTACCAGATTTCACACATAAAGCATTGATCAACAGGATCTTATAGCAGAAGACGCCGACCCAAGGCGCCACGTAGAGGGACTGAACCCAGAGATACCGTAGCCTCACCACCATGCTTTGTAGAGTTTTAATTTATGAAGACAACGTTTCGTTGTTTTGTCTTAAACCATTTTTCAAACTGTGCAGGTAGGCGCCAGTTTCAGCAGTAATGAGCCAGCTTCAGCATTCAGTAACCAGAAGAGGGGAGGTAGGCGTAAAAGCGAAACTCGCTATCTTCCTGGTATTCGTGTCAACCCTTACCTATGCTCATGAATCTTGGGCAATGACCGAAAGAATACGATCGTGAATACAAGAGGCCGAAATGGGGTTCCTCCGAAGTGTCTTTGGAGTAACGTTTCTCGATAAAATGCGTAGCTCGGAGATGAGAGTCACGCCAGGTAGAGCCGCTACTTCGTCAAACTAAGAGATCACAACTCCGATACTATGGACATGTGATTAGAATGTCTCTGGAAAGAATCACTGGATAGATTTTACGGGCAAAACTAACAGGTAGGAGACCCAGGGTAGACATCGAGCAAAATGGTTAGATAACATCCATGAGCTTGGCTGGTCAGGCTTGGATATCGAGCCGGATCAATTGGAGACGGTTGCTTCTGACAGGACCGGCTGGAAGGAATGTTTGAGGACTCTGCTCCCCCGCCCCTCTCGGGAAGAAGGGGGAGGGGGAGGAGGTGGTAGGCGTCAGAAAGAATGCTTTGTTGGTATTTGTTTCGGCCTTCTGCAATCTGAGTTCAAATCTCGCAGAGGTCAACTTTGTCTTTCCTTCATTCGAAGTCGATAAAGTATTAAGGTATTACTGGAGTTAATGATTCATCTATATCTCTTTTTCACTTCCTCTCTCTCTCTCTCTCTCTCTCTCTCTCTCTCTCTCTCACACTCTCACTCCCCCTCTCTCTTATGCACTCACTCAGTCACACATACACTCGCATTTTCTCACTCATTCACACACACCTCTCTCTCTCTTCCCCTCTATGTCACTCACCATTAAGAAATCGGTTGAGTTCAGACCTGTAGAGGGATGGATTCCATCAAGTCTTAGAATGTCACTCAGCATCTCTACGACACCACCAGCAGTTACGGATCAATTTCTCCCTCCTTACATATATACATGATGGCTGCCCTCTCGTTATCGAGTATGGCCATTGCACTATATACCATTATTAATAATTATTAATTAATTCTATCGTGCAATGCCTGTGCGTGAAGATTTATTTTAAAGTGAGGAAATACTGTGCACTGAGCCAATCCCACTCTCTGAGTGACAGTAGCTATAACCCGAAAAGAAAAAAAGATCAACATCTTCGGTAACTATATACATACATAACTAGTTAGGAAATTACAAGTACAATCCATTAATGGAACAGTAAAAATATGTAAAACGTTCCAAAGATTCTACATCTAATAACTGCATATACATATGTACAGATACAAATCATATACACATGCACACAAACAACTCAAAGCATACACATCCACACATACAATAACATCCATATCTACACATGCATACATACATATCTACCTAGTTGATGTTGTGTAAATTCCAATGAGAGAGTCTTGTGTCTATGTTAGAAACCGACTCTCTCTCTATTGGTAAAACTTTGTGAAATTATAAAACCAGAAGAACATACATACATACATACATACATACACACACACACCACACACACACACACACACACACACACACACACACACACACACACACACACAGACACACAGACACACACACACACACACACACAGACACACATACATACATACATACATACACACACATACATACATACATACATACATATATACATACATGCATAATGAAAGCACTAGTCTAGTGTTTGGCTAGCTCTCTTTCCTTCCATCTGGCACATCCTTGATGTTCTACTGGAGCAAAAGAAGCGGTGGCGATCGAGCGTCTGTGTATGGTCATTGCTGCGTGGACACTTAAAACCTGTAACGAAAGCAGGGTATATATCCCCAAGTCACACATGATTGCCTGTAGCAGCTGTAATATAGAATTTGCAATTTACTACAAGAATAATAATTGTTTCTACTTTTGGCACAAGGCCAGCAATTACCCAGTGCATTACTGGTACTTTATTTTATCGACCTCGTAAGGATGCAAGGCAAAGTTAACCTCGGCGGGATTTGAACTCAGAATGGGAAGGGCCGTAACTCTATGCGTCAAAGCATGGCGTCCGACCCTCTACCGATACTGCCAATCCACCAATAATAATGAATGGTTCATGTAATATGACTTTCCTTCTTGTAATTCTATCAAATATGTTCCGTTTTCTATAATGATAACAGTTTCTGGTGTAGGCACAAGACGAACAATTTGGAAAGTAGATTAAATCGACCCCAGTGCGTTACTGGTACTTTATGTTATCGTCTCCTAATGATGAAGAGCAATACTGACCTCGGCAAAATTCGAACTGAGAATGTAAAGAGCCAGAACACATACCGCTGACAGTTTGTCTCGAGCAGCAGTCGCTAGCCAATGGTCCGCGGACCTCGGGTGGTCCGAAAGAAAATTTTGGTGGTCCGCAGAAAAATTTAGACATTATTTGCTATGTTTTACTAGACCACCGTTGGACCACTTCAAAATATTTTTTTAAAATCATGTTCACTTAAAAAAATGTTTAAATAATTAAAATCTACACAGACATGTATATAATTGTTTCTACTATTGGCACAAGGCCAGCAATTACCCAGTACATTACTGGTACTTTATTTTATCGACCCCGTAAGGATGAAAGGCAAAGTTAACCTCGGCGGGATTTGAACTCAGATCGTAAAGGGACGTATCTACCGATACTGCCAATCCACCGCCTTCTGACATATATATAATGTGAAGTGAAACTGGAAGGCCCATATATATACGTCTGTGTGTGGAAATATATAAATGTGTGTGTGTGTATACATATATATATATATGGGTGTCTGTGATCTATATACACTGGTCATAGACACACACACACACACACACACACACACACACACACATATATATATATACACACACACACTCACATATATATATATAAACAACAACACCTCCATCTCTCTCTCTATTCCATTTTCCTTCTTAGTTTCCTTCTCTCTCTCTCTCTCTCTCTCTTCCTGTCTCTCTTTCAATCTACTCTCTTACAAATACTATCTATTTCTCTCTATCCCCCTCTCTCTCTCTATTTATGAAGGTACTCGAAAACCCCCATATCTCGGGAAACTCGTGCGCCGATTTACGCGAAACTTGTTTTATTCCATTTGTATTTGCATTTCAGGGTCAACTTCCTTTCAAACTATTTACTATTATGCGCCCTTTTGGCTGTATTACATTACAGACAAGCAATCACAGACTTTTAGTAATATATAGATTGATAATAAAACAAAAATAATATTCGGTTAAAATATATTTTATAAGCCTCTAAAATATGTTTTTAATGGATGTATTTCATATTAATAAAATGGAAGTTCTCTGATCATTATTTTACAAATGTTGGTCCGTGAGATTTAAAATTATGAATTTAGTGGTCCATGAGATCGGAAAGGTTGGCGAGCACTGGTCTAGAACACATACCGCTAGACAGTTTGTCCGACGCTCTAACAATTTTGCCAATTCACCGCCTACTAACTTTACAAATAACACCAATTAATAAAGGAAATGATTCGAAAAGAGTGAAGTAGTTAATTTATGTGACGTCAACATTAAGAAGTGTCTGAAGGTTGTGAGTAGTAAAAATAGAAGCCTCGTGTCTAGATACTCTACTTTCTGAATATTTATCTTGCCAGGTTCGACTTTGTAGTTTCATCCTTCAGGAATCGATAAAATAGTAGTTGGCTATTGCAGGAGTAAAAATGATAATAATAATGGTTGTCTATCGGCTCCGCATAATTTATGGGTAATTGCTGGCCTTGTGCCTAAAGTAGAAACAATAATTTATTATAAACATTTAAAAAAAAAGCATAACAAAACAAAAACAACCAACCAACAAACAAATAAAGAAAAACACACATTTTTAGCTAACTTTATTTGTGGTTTTTAGCTTTGAATCTTATCTGAATGAAATTGTTTTAATGTCCGGATACATAAGTTGTAGGATTGGTTTTAATAGAAGACTTAATCAAAGAAGATATATATTCAGAGCACCTAAGAGCCACTTGAGATAGGCTGAAAACCCGCACGTGGAGCCAGAAGTAAAGGTTCCAGTCTTCAAGGACATATCCTGAATAAGCTGTAAACCTGGAAGGGATCGTCATCAGTTTTGACGATGGATGTTTCCAGTTGTTCGATCAACGGGGCAGCCTTCTTAACAAATGAATGTAGAAATGGTTGAGCATTTCACAGACACGTGTATCTATAATGTAATTCTCAGTTAAATTCAAAGTGACACAGTTTGTGACAAAGCTGGCCTTTTGAAGTACAAACACAGTTCATCCGACGAGATTCTAAACAGTTTCCGCATAATTAATTTCACTGACAAGGTTTGGTTGGGCCTGAAGATGACACTTTCCCAACACGCCATTGGTATGTAACCCAGGACCTAATAATTGCCAGGTGAACTTCTTAACTATTCTACCATACTGTGTCCAAAGTCTGTTGTAGTAGAGATTGACTAAGTAGAGTGTGGAAATAGAATGTAGTGTAGATGTGGAATATTGTGGACTTTAACATCCATTAGAAAAGACGCACACGAATCTGAGATGAGGAAGCCATCTCTAGACCATTGCTAGCAAAAAAATGAAGTAAACTTTTACACTAGAAACGAATTTCAGTGTAAGATTCTGATCATATTCACAGCGGTACCACACTATAAATGTGGTTGTGGTGCCTAAACTATGGTTCTGCTGCGAAAAGGGTTCGGCGAGGCCAACTGGCCTCTCCCTGCTCATAGTGGTGCCTCCCAGTTCCACACTGCAAAGGTGGCTGCGGCTCCCGAACTGTGGTCCTGCTAATTGTGGTGCCATCCAGTCCCAGGTTCCCAAGCTATGGTTGTGCTGTGAGAAGGGTTCGGCGAGGCCAACTGGCCTGTCCCTCCTCATAGTGGTGCCACCCAGTTCCAGGCTCCCGGACTTGAATGTTTTATGGACTATGATTTTTATACTTTAATATACGCCTGCGTGAAATTGAAAATAAAAACAAACCCAAAGGTCTTCTTTAAATTTGCAAAAGAGACTGCCTCGGTACACTGCAAGAGTGGGCCACTTTTCTATAAAAATGGCTCATTGAGTCACCACAAATGAGTCACATGCAAATAACAAAGCCAGAGGAATTCTTCGAAGAAATGATGACCATCAGTCACATAGATATAACAGAGGAAGATGTAATATCAGCCATAGAAGAAATGAGAGCAAACTCAGCTGCTGGACCTGATGGATTCCCAGTAATCCTCCTAAAAAGAAGCAAGCATGCCCTAGCAAGACCACTGATAATCCTCTTCAGTAGTTCTCTGACCAGTGGTTAACTACCCAAATAACTAAAAGAAGGTATAATATGCCCTATCCATAGAGAAGGAATCGGAGCAGAGGCTAAAAAGTGCAGAGCAGTCTCCCTGACATCACATATCAGGGAATGAATGGTCAGAAAGAAACTGTTCACTTCCTCGAGGGAAATGACCGCCTAACTAGCACGCAGCATGACTTTCGCCCAGGAAAAAGCTGTCTTACACAGCTGTTATAAAACTATGACTTGGGTACTGAAACAACTGCTGGGCAGCTCACATGTGCAGCAGCAACGAACTCCCTCCTACACCAGTGGCCAACCAATACAGGCTGGAGATAGAACGTGTAGCAACAAGGACGATGCCCCAGCATGGCCTCAGCCGGATTGCTGGAACAGGTAAAAGAGTAAAAGAATATGCACACACACACACACACACACACACACACACACACACACACACACACACACACACACACACACACACCTCTATATATAAAACTGTAGTTGTCTGTGTGTGTGTCCTCATTTTTGCAAAGTCTATACAAATCCACATTTCTTCTCCGATTGACTTCAAACTTGCATTTATATATTCCTTGCGGTCTAAAGATATTAACTGCAGCTTTTATTTTTCAATTTTCTGTTGTTAAAGGGGTGTTAGGCGCCGGATATATATCTCCGTCGCGCTCTTATAATATCTGTCTGTATGCCTGGCTGTCTGCATTACGACATTCTGACGAACATTGATGACGTATTATGTTCGCTATTTTCCGTTCATTGCCAGGGAACATCTTCACGAACCAAAGTATCGTCTTCCTGTTTTTCTTTGATTGCAACGTTTTTCGAAATATTTACTTCTGCGTTCACAGATTGATTTTTTTAGTTTCACAAGATCCCGTTAAGGGTGAAAGCAAAGATTCTTTGCTTAAACTTTAATCTGTTATTTTAATCGATATATGTATATATATAAAACTGAGGAAGTATGTATGTATGTATGTATGTATGTGGGGGGGGGGGATGAAACCCGAGAAGTACCCAACCGATTTTTTTCAAACTTTACACGTGTATTACTTGTTTCATGGAGTGTTATGCACATAAAAAAATTCAACTTTTTGATCCCCTGGGGCCCGCATTAGGTGAAAAACTGCGTTTTTTTTCAGCTTTTTAGGGGTTTTTGGAGGCGTTACGTCAGACCGATTTCCTTGAAATTGTAACTATGTATTAGTCAGTCTCTTCTTCATACCGTGAGCAAAGAAAATCCAACTATTTAGGGCCCGCATTAGGTGAAAAACTTCATTTTTTCAGCCTTTTAGGGCTTTTTTGAGGCGTTACGTCTAGCCGATTTTCCCGAAATTTCAAGACATAAAAAAAATTTATTTTCTTGATCCCCTAGGGCCCGCATTAGGTGAAACCTGCATTTTTCCTGATTCACCGAGGAAAATCTTAAAGATTATCCAGCCATCAGAGTATTCGGTTTATTTTCTTTACAGGCGTACAGTTTTTCCACGATTAGGTCTGTTGGCGGCCCGCGTTCCAAAATACCTTATCCCGTGCAACGCCGGGTACCACTGCTAGTATATATATATATATATATATATATAGGCGTTCCTTACTTTTAGCGGTCGCAATAATGAAAGTAAATTTATTTTCATTTTCGAACGTCGTGTTTACATTTTGTGTGTGTGTTTAGATCTAAATTAGTTACTGAGATTAAAGACAAAATCAGAGCCTCTGTCGTTTTAACTGATTATATATATATATCTGTGCGTGTGTGTAGTTGACGGATGAGAGAAGAGTACTCAATACCGAAGTAATCTTGTAATGAGGCTTGCAGAATAGTGCCTCCGCCATTCTGGACGCTGCTGCCTTGTAGAAGTCCCAAATCGAAGCTCTGACACTCTCGTCCCCATCATTCAGCAGGGATTTTGCCAGGCAGCCGCATCATCTCCGATGGTTGGGCTTCCTATTCGGAAATTGAGGAAATTGAAGGTGGGATTTACGTTCATGATGTTGTGGTGCACGAACGGAACTTTGTAGATCCTGCGGACCCTGATGTGCACACACAGCTCATAGAGAACACATGGAGCCGTGCAAAGAAGAAGCTTCGTCGCCAGCATGTTTCCTTTAAACACACACACAAAATGTAAACACGACGTTCGAAAATGAAAATAAATTTACTTTCATTATTGCGACAGCTAAAAGTAAGGAACGCCTATATATAAATATATATAAATATATATATATATATATATATATATATATATATATATATAAATATAAATATATATATATATCAACATCTTAGAAGTTTTTTTGCCTTGGATTAGTAAGCATTATGATGCAAGTTGAGTCTTGTACAAGACTCAGCGCCACCCCATTCTTCAAAAGGAGTGCAAGAAGGTTTGAAGAAAGAATTGCCCATGTTTGTCCCTAAAGATATCTGGTCCTCAAGCTCGTGATTTTTTGCTATGGGGCACAGTTGAAGCAATATCCAACACAACTTATCACAAGTGTGTGTCTTCACTGATGGTTTCGATCAAGCGAGCATTCGGTAAAATGAAAACGGAAGAAATAGTTAAAGCATGCGCATCATTTCATAAACAGATTAAACTGGTAAAGAGAGCAAATGGCGGTCATATTGAACTGAAATAAGTGATAAACACTCCACAATAAATTGGCAGAAACTTAATATTTACAGTGTTTGATTTTTCCGAGTTATACCAATCATAATAAAGATATTTAAATGGTTCCAATTTACCTGTTACACCCTGTATACATGCGCGCGCACGCACACACGCACACACACACCACACACCACACACCACACACACACACACACCACACACACGTATACATATCTATATATATCTGTGTGTGTGTTTGTAATGAGGCCAAAGTCCAAAAATCAGTAAAAACAAAATTTAAAAAAATGTTTGTGTGTATTTGTATTTAAGCGTATCCAAGTGTGTGCTGATGCGTGTGCTGATGCGTGTGCCTGTGTATCCGTCTGCGTAAATGTCATGGTTTGTATATGTGTACTTATGTATATCCAAGTGTGTGCCAATATGTTGGTTTCTGTGTGTTGTAAAGTTAACATGACATTTTGCCAATATTTCAATATTAGAAAGAATTAGACAAGACTAACACAAACATGAGAAGGTGAAAAATTGTTAGTAAACAGTGTTTATCTTTGCCGTTACTGGCAACCTTTAGTCGTCAGCTTATAGAAATTAATGTGGGTGTGTAAATACACACACACACACAGACACACACGCATATATATATATATATACATGCACACATATATAGAGAGATGAGGTTTTACTAGCACTTTGTACTCCATACATAAGTGCATGTGTGTGTGTACACAGACACATACACACATATATATATGTGTGTGTGTGTGTGTGTGTGTGTGTGTGTGTGTGTGTGTGTGTGTAATATATAGGTTCCCGAGTGGTGTCGAGGAAGGTAACCACATCTGAAAAAAGTACTCAGTAGCTGGCTAGAGTCTAGATGTCTTTATTATATGTATATTTGTGTGAGTGTATGTGTGCCTGTTCGTTTATATTTATATTCTCATACCGTTAAATTAACTGTTAATACATTAGCTTATATTTAGTTAATTTACACTGCGTACAAAAACAGGAATTAATATATACTTCTTTTGGATGTTGATACTTATTTGTTTACAATATTGAAAGAAAAATGCCTTTATTCCCAAAATCCCTCTCATATCTACAGCTGTTCCATTTGAATTTAAGAGGCTTCAGTTTCCAGTCCAACTATGTTTTGTTATTTCAATTAACAAATCTCAGGGTGAATCCCTCAAGGTAGTTGGACTTGACCTCTCTACTATATGCGTCTTCCACGGTCAACTCTGTGCTGGTTGCTCACGGGCTGGAGGCAGCAACAATTTATTCCAATTTGGACACCAACAAAGAATTACACAATGAATATTGTTTACTCTGGGTTGGTTCAAGATTGACAGAAGTTCATTTCTAAATTTTATTATCATTACAATTTTGATTTCTTTTTTTTTTAATAAAATATAGATATTTTGAAATAATTATGAGAAAATAATATATCTTCAAATTTATTGTTTACTAATCTGAATAAGAACAGCAGTAACCCGGGCAATGCTGGGCCATACAACTAGTACATACATATATATATATATATATATATATATATATATATATATATATATATATTTGTACTGGTGCTCTGAAATAGCGATGTATATTTGAATGTACGTATTGTGTATTTAATAATATACTATATGTTTATTTAAAATATCCAGCTTGTTCGTCAGACAAAATAATTATTTGTCTGACAAACGAGCTGGATATTTTCTTGAAAGAATAATCTAGTCTCTTGAAACCTTCCGTATTGAAATAATTAAATTGTGTTGTGTATTATGTAATTATATATATATATATATATATATATATATATATATATATATATATATATATATATATATATATATATATATATATATATATGTGTGTGTGTGTGTGTAAATGAGAGAGAGTGTGAGAAAAAATGAAGGGGTTAATATTTAAAGAATAGATCACTGAATATGTTAATTAGAAATGATTATACGGTGAGATAAACAAACTATGATAGTCACTGGGAGACGCCGGTTTTAGATGATTTCCAATGTGTCACACACACACACACACACACACACACACACACACACACACACACACACTACAGAGACACTCACACACACACTACAGAGACACTCACACACGCATAAACACACGCACACACATGTACAAATATTGAGGTTTATCTTATTCTCTCATTTAAGTATCTATACTATAACAAAGGGAGGAGTGCGAGACAGTGTCCAAAATAAGTTGGATTACTCTGAATAAATAATTGTTTCTACGTTTGGCACAAGGCCAGCGAATACCAGTGTATTACTGGTACTTTATTTTATCGACCCCGTAAGGATGAAAGGCAAAGTTAACCTCCGCGGGCATTGAATTCAGAATGACAAGGGCGGTAACTCTATGTGTCAAAGCATGGTGCCCGCCCTCTACCGATACTGCCAATCCACCACCCTTACTCTGAATAAATAATGAATGGATATTATGTAATTTAACTACTAAATTTCGTAGCTCTTGATTAAACATAAGTATTCTTATTTTAAGATTCACTTCTTTAACATTTTCAAATGTCAACACTTCCGGTTAGCGCCAAGATATAATGGGTTATAACACTTATCACATCGCTTATGTAAACGTTCTTATATTTGCATCGTTATATAAGGTTTATATTTCCGTCGCTAATTTTCTCCTTTTTCATAACATTTTAGTTTATTATATATGCAGTTTAGGCATACGTCAAAACGGCCGGTCGCAAAAGTGAAACTAATTTTTGACGACAGTTACGTACGTCATTACCTTCAATTTGGTAGAGATCGACGAATCAAAATACTTTCATAGAAAGTATCATCGTGGCCAGTGGAGACAAGGCCACTGGGTCTTCGGCGCTGTAGAACGCCATTGTGGACGCTGCTGCCTCATCGAAGTCCCAGATCGAAGCCGTGAGACTCTTGTCCCCATCATACAGCAATGGATTTTGCCAGGAAGCCACATCATGTCCGATGGTTGGGCTTCCTATTCGGATATTGAAGACATTCAAGGTGGCATTTGCCTCCATGATGTTGTTGTGCACCAACGGAACTTTGTAGATCCTGAAGACCCTAATGTGAACACACAACTCATAGAGAACACATGGAGCCGTGCAAAGAAAAAGTTTCGTCGCCAGCATGGGACAAGCGATGCTTTATTCCCCTCATATCTAGCTGAATTTCTTTGACGGCAGAGAGTTGGTGCCAACAAGTTTGGCGAGATGATCAACTGTATTTCAGCTATTTATAGGGTGTAATAAGGATTTTCATAAGGTACGTCAATTTATAAATTGACAGTAATGACGTACGTAACTGTCAAAAATTAGTTTCACTTTTGCGACCGGCCGTTTTGACGTATGCCTGCAGTTTATATATAATTGTTTCTACTTTAGGCACAAGGCCAGCAATTACCCAGTGTATTACTGGTACTTTATTTTTATCGACCCTGTAAGGATGAAAGGCAAAGTCAACCTCGGCATAATATCGTCTTTTTTAAATGTGTCATGGATTACTTTACTGATTACAGAAGAGAGTGTAACACAGACTTCGTTCAATTTTTGTGAATATTGTCAATTACGATTTTATTTGACGTATAACAACCACATGCGTATATATTTTATTTTATCCACATGTATATATATATTTGCGTATAATATCAATATACACACTACACATGCTAGCAGAAAACCACCCGAAAGGTGGGTTTTTTTGCTAGTCAATGAGCTGTACGGGAGCCTCCCAAAAGTCAGCTCGAAAGTGACATAGAGGAGACTGATGTTAGCTGGACATGTTCACCGACATCCAGAGTTGACACTGCACTCAGTGCTCCTGTGGGAGCCCCTGCATGGACACACTGGAAGAGGAAGACCGAGGTTAACATATGTTGATGCCCTAAGGACAGACACAGGTCTCTTGGAGATGCAGGACATGGCAGCGATAATGAGGGACAGAGACCGCTGGATCTCGGGAATTTTACCGGCCCTAGATAGATAGAATGCGCCTATGACATTCCTTTTAAACCCTTTCTTTTGTTGGTGTGTATTGTACTCTGTTTAGTTCTTTGATTTCTAATCATTTGTAAGTCGTTCATTTACTTCCCTTATCAGTACATCAGTGTTCTTAATCAGTGTTCTTAATCAGTGCATGTGTTCTTAACTAATTATCCTCTTTTCATCATGACCTGACGTATTTTCCCCAGCCCGCTGAGTGAGGAGTCTAATAAGATTGAAATATGTACGGAGTTGTCTTTCGTACTCGCAGGAATGATTAAAATATTATTAGCTAATATTTTCTTTTGCTCACAGCCTAAATATTTCTAACTAGATTTGTAGTGCTCACTGCATTAAATATTTCAGACGACAGTGACTAATCTACTTAGTATTTCAACAGTTTAGTTATTTATTTATTAGTTAGTTCGAAAATAAACAAGAAAAATAAATAAAAGAGAGACTTGGAGTTTAGATGTATGAGAACAGCTCCCAGTCTTTCTGGTGAG
Organism: Eledone cirrhosa; assembly: GCA_964016885.1. NCBI lineage: Eukaryota > Metazoa > Mollusca > Cephalopoda > Octopoda > Eledonidae > Eledone > Eledone cirrhosa. The sequence continues at coordinate 40,956,053 of OZ024755.1, forward strand.
AGGGGCTAGGGTGTGGAGAGATTAAGACAGTTGGTGTCTGGTTGGACTTTGTACTTTTCAAAGCCATTTCATTGATGGAAACACTATAGGCTATGAAAGAACTACATGTCTGGGAATGAAGAATTAAATAAAAAAAGAAAATAGGGAGAGGAGGTTGGTTAACATTTAGGGAACTAGGAGAAGAAAGGTGCATATATTGGGATAGTTTTTAGTATATATTTTAAATTCTTAATATCATGCACTTGTGAACATTAGAGTTGCTATTTATATATAGGGTTCCAATGGCCCTGTCACTGACTCACTGCGTTTCCGGTGTTGAGAATGACAGGAGAGAGAGAGCGGGGGGGGGGGGGGCTATGCAAATTGGGCGGAAGAAATACTACGAAGTATTTCTTGTCGCCGCACCGATTTATGTGAAGTTTCCTCCTGGTGTGATAATGTTTGCTGATAAACATGTGGCTGTTGGACCTCCGTCGGTTACGACGATAACTGGTCCAATAATGGAACCGCCAGGTTATGAAATTAACGTGTAAATGACTTAGCATACCACAGACACGTGTACCCTTAATGCAACTGTCATGGAGACTTAGTATTACACAATGTGTGACAAGGTTAGCCCTTGGGATTACATGTACAACTCTCTTTTGTCATCTGAATGGACTGAAGCAATGTGAAATAAAATAACTTGCTCAAAGACAAAATGCACCACCGTGAATCGAACTCACGACCTTACGATTGTAATCCGAATAACCTAACCACTTAGCTAGGTGTTTTCACAACAAAGCTAGACAGAAAGCATCATTAACCTTTATCCAGAAATTTAAAGATACAAGATGATGACATAGAAAGGAAACTGGGTCACGGTTTCGCTTCACTGCAGCTCACTTCTCTATCGTGTATGTTAATTATTAAAATAGACATCCAGAAGTTATGTTATCAAACGCAAGGAAAGTTGAATTTCTAAGATAGCAAAGATACGACCTTAATTTTGAATGGTAACGAAGAGCCAAGAATTTCAGGCTTTCAATATATAATGTGTTTGAAATATTTGTAAAATAAATGTCAAACATATATCTTGTAAATTACTAAATTTAATGTGGCTGCTGTTTTTTTTTTTTTTAAATACACTTGACCTTTTAGTGACTGTTACTGTGACGTCAGTTCTGTAACAACCCAAAAGATGTAGTATCGTATTTTAGTAGTTATTTTACAAGGGTAGGCTGTAAAGTTCATAGACCTAAAAGGTTCATAGGCTGACCAAGATACTCTCATGGAATGACCAAATGAGGTTTATTTTTCAAAGATAGTCATCGTAAAGAAACAATGCAAGTTAATAATTGTTTCTACTTTTGGCACAAGGCCAGCAATTACCCAGTACATTACTGGTACTTTATTTTATCGACCCCGTAAGGATGAAAGCAAAGTTAACCTCGGTGGGATTTGAACTCAGAATGGCAAGGGCCGTAACTCTGTGCGTCAAAGCATGACGTCCGACCCTCTACCGATAATGCCAATCCACCGTTGAAATGAATGCATGCAGGATTTCACAGCTCTAGCATCACTTCTTCATAGTCAGCCGATGAACTGTTCAGCCTACGCTCGTATTACCTTACCCCCTACCTCTGCCTAAGGGTGGTAACACTGGACACAAAATCTTTTAAGTATGAATCCTAACGAGGTCAACTTATTTTTTCCTGACTTGATAAAAAGTGGAGATTATATGTCTCTCTAGGACGGTGGGTTGACACTATCGCTGGAGTGTTGGACAACATCCTTTGCGGGATATAGTTACGGCCCTTTACATTCTGAGTTCAAATCTCACTGAGGTTAGCCTTGCATCTCATGATTACGTGGTCGATAAAATAAAGTATCAGTAATGCACTGGGGTCCATTTTATTGACTTACCCCCAACACCGTGTGTCGAAATCAGAAACTGTTATATGCCTGTCTACAAGAACTGTACTAAACGCCGAGATAGAATGGGTTATAATATTTTATATGCTGAGTTCGAATCCAACTCGGGTGGATATTGCTGTCCATTGTTCAGTGGTCGTTAAAATAAGTAGCAACAGATGATTCAGAAGCTCTCTACATTCCAGAACCACATCACGAGACTTATGACTGGCAAGTAGCTCAGCATCCGTATCTGTATCAGTGAGCTGCTCAACATTACCAGACTTAGACCAATTACATCAATTGTCAAGTCAAGAGTACTCAAACTATACGGTCATATAAAAAGATCAACTCGTGGTGTGAGTAGGTTATGTCTGGAAGGAAGTTTGGCTGGTAAGAGAAGCAGAGGCCGGCAGCCAAAACGATGGCTTGACAATGTCAACTTATGGACTGGACTTGAACTCTGCTGCTGGTGATGGAACTTTGTGGAGAAAATATGTCATGTTGATGCGCATTCTGCAACAGCCGGAGTTTAGCGTCACAAGAGACAAGAGAGATGATTCTTATTTAAAACCACCGTAAAAGAAATTTCAGTAATAGTGAAAGGTTCTCTCCGACTGCGCAGTCCTTGAGCGAACACCAACTATGTTTGGATCGAACAAAGTCTTGTTGTAAAGCACTCCTGGTCGTTGGGTGCTTTAGCTGAGTTCATTCTTTTGCATTGAAACCAGTCTTGAAGGTCTGGAAAGAGCCATGCGTACAGACTTTCCTCTACAGACTAAGCTATTACGAATATTTGTCCTAAGAACCTTTGGGTTCTTGCTGGGGTAAAAGAAACCTGTATTTATTAAAGACAGTGGATTGACAGTAATAATAGAATAGAGCGCGCTATACCTTGTGCTATCCAGTTATACCGTTATTCCGATAGTTTATGGATGCAGCCACAGACATCTGGGTATAAAGTTACTTTCCTGTCACGGGGTTTAACTCCATCATATCACGTTTAATGTACTCCATTGTAACTATATCATGAAGGAGTTCACTTCCCAATCATTAGGTTCCAGGTTCGACCCACTGCGTAGCATCTTAGGCAAGTGTCATATCCAATATACTCGAGCTGACCCATGCCTTATGTGTGAAATCGGGTTGACGGAAACGGGTGGGAAGCCCGTCGGGTGGACTGTAGCTTTGTCATTCACTGTGCCACGCCGAATCTCCCTGCGAATTATGTTAAGGGAACACGTGTTTGTAAAATACAGGGCCATTTCCCTGTTAATTTAACGAGATTTTCTTGTTGACCGAACAGCAGGAACACCCATCGTCGAAACCGACAGAGGTCCGTCGATTAAAGGACTTATACGTGATATTCGGTCTGTAACTAATTCTAGCTATTACAGTAGTATTAAGGCACAACAGAAGGTCAGGGTCACTGCCCCCCCCCCCCACACACCCATGAAGTCCTTAAAGAACAGTTAAATCTCTTTATCTTCTGAATTATACATTCATCTTTCCAAGGTCAATAAAATAAGGTCAAGTACAACACACACACACACACACACACACACACACACACACACACACACACACACACACACACACACACACACACACCCAGACACATAGACACACACACACAGACACACACACACATACATACACACACACAAACAGAGCTGCAAAGACATACATGCACACACACATTCACACACAGCTGTAAATACATACACACAGAGACACACACAGCTGCAAATACATACACACAGAGACACACACAGCTGCAAATACATACACACACACACACACATAGTCATATATATACACTGACATACACAGTCATATATATATATACACTGACATATATACACAGTTATATATATACATATATATATACATATATATATATATATATATATATATATATATATATATATATATATATATATTGGTAAACGGAATAGAAAATGCTGACAAATTGTTCACAGTGAAAAATAGTTTAATTAGGAATAAATGAGAATTAGTAATTGTATTGGTTAGTAAACAGTTTTGGTTTTAAGTTTTACCGGTTGCGCATTTCTAAATGCTTTTCAAAAATAATTTTGAGATAGAGCGTCCGTGATGCTTGCTCTGATCTGATTAGTTTTAGGAATTCTACCTGTTTTTATGTTAAAAAAGTGGCTCCAGCGCTATTAAAATTGGTTTTTTGCGCCAATTCGTGTTGCAAAAATTCTTGTGGTCAAAACAATTTTGATTGGTCAGTAGAGGTCATGTGAATGTAAAAAATTGATTTTGCGCTAAGACTGAGAAATGACTCTTTCACAACAAATATGTGTGTGTGTGTGTGTAGTAGTAGTAAAGTGTTCGTTGTTGTGATAATGGTTACCAGGGATGTGTGTGCGAACAGCAGCCTGTTGACAGTTCAAATGCCTATTAAGACAAGTGTGTGTGTGTGTGTGTGTGTGTATAGCAGAGTAATTCGTGGTAGAGGGATGGTCAGTAGGAATGTGTCTGTAAGTGAGTGGGGGATATTTTAACATGTTAAAAGATATTTTTCAGCTCTTGTCTTATACGGAGAAGTGTGTGTGTGTGCGTGTGTGTAGCAGAGTAATTCGTGGTAGAGGGATGGTCAGTAGGAATGTGTTTGTGAGTGGGGGATATTTTAACATGTTAAAAGATATTTTTCAGCTCTTGTCTTATACGGAGAAGTGTGTGTGTGCGTATAAGTCTCTTTGTATGTTAATGTACGCGTGTGTATGTGTGTGTGTATATATATATGTGTGTGTGTGTGTGTGAGAATGTGTGTGTGTGGGTGGACCAGTATTTTTTTCCCTGGTAAAATGGTGTACATTATTCGATATTTTCAATAAAATCGATTCTCTCAATAGAACATCAAAAACCTTAACAATAAAAGGTGTGAAATGATATTCACTATATATATACACACACATATTCACTATATATATATATATATATATATATATATATTTTTTTTTTTTTTGTGTTGCACCATAGAACATGTGTGTTTACGTATGTCATTGTGTTTATATGTGGGTATGACATGTTGGCATTATCTTTAAATTTGTAGAGGGGAAATATTCTGAAGTTGGGATGATTTTGGGCAGCACAGGTATCAATGTGTTCACTCAGTGGTATTTTCCTGTATTCCCGTATTTTAATTTGGGATCTATGGACAGTCATGCGTTGGTGGAGGCTGTTTTTGGTCTGGCCTATGTATTGTTCTCGACAACCTGAGCAAGTTAATACATATATTAGATTTTCCGATGGACATGTGAAATTGTTTTACTATAAAACGTTGTCCTTCTTTGAAATATATATACACTGACATATATATACACAGTTATATATATATATATATATATATATATATATATATATATATATATATATACACTGACTACGCAGTTATATATATATATATATATATATATATATATATATATATACACTGACATATATACACAGTTATATATATATATATGCACTGACATATATATACAGTTATATATATATGCACTGACATACATACACAGTTATATATATATATATACTGATATACATACACAGTCCAATATATATATACTAGCAGAGGTACCCGGCGTTGCTCGGATATTAAATAACAGTTGTGTATACCATTTATGTTAATACTTCAGTGCTGCTTCGAAAACTATACTTTTACAAAATCATCGGCTTTTTCCGAAAGGGGGTTCCTGCCCCCAGGGGTCCGCTACCCAATATGTGCCAATTCTGAGAGTTCACATTCATCTGTAGGACAAACGTAGCCCATGTGTCAAGTTTTGTGAAAATCGGTTGCGAACTCCAGAAGTTATGACGTTTTGTTGCATTGCACTGCAGTGCTTCAGTCGACTCTAAGGAAGTGGTTAAAGGGGTTATCTGCCGGGGGAAGGGGGGCCTATAATCAATATCTGGGAAAATGACAGTGCCCATGACCATCCGGAGTACATAAGTAGCCTATGTCTTAAGTTTGGTGAAAATACTGTAAAAATGCATAAGGTTTATACATACGCGCGTGCGTTCGTGTGTGTGTGGGGGGAGGGGGGTATGTATTTGTGTGTGCGTATGTATGTGTATGTCCGTCGGGGCATACGTATGTACTGGCCTAAATCTTCACTATTTACTTTTACTATTTTAATAACCTCTGTCATTTTCGTTTTCAATTTTATTTACATCATTCTTAAACTCCGGGGCTGAAAATCATTCTGTTATTTTAAATAGAATATTAGTCTAACGACTCCATTTATACCATAAACTTGGTCTTGTCTTTGCATGAAATTGTTCGAGGATAATACGTCTTCATAACGACGTATTATCCTCGCTTTTTTCCCGTTCATTGCCAGGGAACGTCTTCACGAACCAAAATATCGTCTTCCTGTTTTCGTTCGGTTGCAACGTTTCTCGAAATATTTACTTCTGCGTTCACAGATTACTCTCAGTTCAATTTGAATGGGAAATTCCTGTTTCATCGATTTTCTCCGTAACCATGGAAGCTTGTAGCTGGAAAGTCGTCCCAACGCCTCCTCGGGTCATTCTGCATAACTGTGTAAATTTTCGCTGCATTCCACCAAGCCGTTTCGACGTTTATCCGACTACACCTACATATACAACGTCCGACCACTTCCAATTTATGTAGTAGATTTGTTTATATATGAATGACAAAAAGAAAAGTACAAAACTATACATGAATTGTTTCTAATAAACCTTCAATTTAAGACACAACCTACATATTTGATAGGACTCCAGCTCACATCTACTTCTTCTTCTTCTTTTGCTCCCCCTGGAACATTGGGCTGCGAGCCACCCCCACACAACGCCATGTTCTGAGTCTGCTTTTCAACCCCACCGTGATGCACGGTGCGTCA
>OZ024755.1:40981793-41009293 GCA_964016885.1 Eledone cirrhosa
TGGTATAACGGATGACACCGAGCTCACATATTAATTATTTCGCTGGAATAGTGCCTATGGTTTTGATGTTTACATAAAGTACGTTTTTCTTCTATGTATTCAAATTTACTTTTAGTTTAATGAGCTACATCGAAAGCTACTTGAACCGCCCAAAGGACAGATAGTTTAGCTAGTATATATATATATATATATATATATATATATATATATATATATATATAGTGAAAAAGTGTGGGCGTAAGAAAACGTTCTATACAGATCACGTTTTCTAAGGAAAAGGATAATAAAAGATAACGCACCTTGTATATATATAAAAACATAAAGTTCCCCTTTTTTTAAATATATACAAGGTGTGTTTTCTTTTATCCTTTTCCTAATATATATATATATATATGTGTGTGTGTGTGTGTGTGTGTGTGTGAGGTTGCTCTCGAGTGCTACTGGTAACAATAACCCAGTACAACCTGTCCCATGGTCGGGTCATCGGCGACTAAACCGGCAACCCCACCAAGCTTGCTTGATAAGGAGGGTGATATTTGGACACCCTGCAGGATGAAATACAAGACCCGGCAAAGGGCGGAGCAACACAGCAGAGTCATTGACCATCCAAATAGTATTTTTTATTTTGGGGTTTTGTGAGGGCTATCGTTGCATTTTCCGTGGCAAACATTTTCACCGAAGATATGCGTCGTTCCAAAAAGTGTGGTTGGTCCTACACAAGCCTTCACCACTTAAAACAAAACTTTGTGTGGGTAGTTCAACATAAGTTTACTTTCTCATATTTCCGCCGGTCTTTTGCGGTATTGAAATGTCACATGCGACACCGCCATCCAGAGAGCTGAACTTTTGTTGGACACTCATACGTCAGATATTGACGGGAGAGTCCATTATATATATATACAATCCTTATTGAACACACTTCGGATTCTGGTCTTCGTAATTATAATTACTATCATATATATTTGGCTTGTATCCCCCCCCCCCCTAAATATTATTTTGGCTTAAGTTTGATATATTTTAATTACTTCTCTGAGTAGTTAACTCATTAGTACATCTTATCGTTTCATTGAGATGTTTACGTAAACATCTAATGTATAAGATATACTAATAAATATATTAAACATAAGCCAAAAGTACATTTTGGGGGATATAAGCCAAATCGGCGACACTAAATCCGGCTTTAACTTTATATAATACCCAGAACATGGTTTCTGCAACTGAAGGTTCAACATCAGGAATTCCAAGATATTGGAATAACCAATATTGGAAGAATTTAAGTTCCATCATCGGGAAGTGAATTCTTAGAAATAAGGGGACCAGTTTTTGTTTTTGCACCCCCTCCTCTTTTTTCTTTTTTCTCTCTATCTTTTGTACGTTTATATTTGTAATGTTTATAATGTTATTTACGCATTTGTAACTGTGAATAAAAGTTTATTTAATACTAGCAGAATGGCCCGGCGTTACTCGGGATTTGCTCTAGGGTTCTTATATATTTGATATATATTTATCCTTATTGAGCCTCGTCAAATAAATACGTTTATTTATATTTTGTTATTGTGTATGCAAAAATATCTGTACACGAATGTATAATTATATATATATCTATATATCTAAAACAGAGAATGTCTGTCTGTCTGTCAGCTCACTAAAACTTGAGAACCACCCAACTGATTGTTTTCAAACTTTACACATGTAATACTTATGGTCCTGTCAGTGTTTTGAGCAAAAAATATTTCAAATTTTCAATGCCCTAGGGACCGCATTAGGCGATTTAGTGATCTCTCTCTCTATAATTCTTAGTCTTTCTTTATAGATAGATACATAGATATAACGTTGCGCCCTTATAATATCTGTCTGTATGTCTGGCTGTCTGCATTACGTCATTATGACGCGATCAGTGTGTGTGTGTGTGTATATATATGTATCGTAATGCAGACAGTAAGACATATAGCTTTCCTTCCTCTCTTCCAACATCTCTCTCTCTCTCTCCCGCTATCCCCCTCTTTTAGTCTGTCTGTTTCTTTCACTCTCACTCTTTCTCTTTATAACTCACATTAATACTAAAGGGTTAAGGTATTGTTCTCAAAATAAATAATATTAAATCTATGAGATTTTTATATTATGTGCGATAAAGCCTTTACCATGAAAATAATATAGTATATATAGAGTAATGTAAATGCTAAAGGGTTAATTCCATCAGACCATGTGAGAGAGTTTATAATCACTCACGCACACATACACAATTCACGCATGCAAACGCGCACAAACTCACGCACACATGCGCACACAAACTCACATACACATGCGCACACGTACACACACACGCAATAGTTATACAACTGTCATGTATCTTTGACGCATACAACTCTCAAAAGACGGCGTCTGTCACTCTCTCTCTCTGGCTTTCCCCCTCTTTTAGTCTGTCTGTTTCTTTCACTATCACTCTTTCTCTCTGTAACTCGTTCACATTTCTCCCCTCTATCGAAAAACGCTGTGACGAATGAGGAGGAGGAGAAAGCCACTTCTTCACTTCGCCTCTCCGTTTCTTTCTCTCTCCTCTCACTCCCTCATTATGTACAGACATTGGCCACTTCACTAATTCGATCCCTAGGTCAGAATAATTTGAAATTTCTTTTGCTCAAAACACTTCCGAGGCCATACGGGTTACATGTGTAAAGTTTGAAAAAAAACGGTTGGATACTTCTCGAGTTTTAGGGAAACAGACACACAGACAGACATCCTCTGTTTTATATAGATAGATATCATACAAAACATATCAGTAAGCACATGGAACGAATCATCAGAAAGAAACTGATCACGTTCCTCGCGGAAAATGACCGCCTAACTAACACTCAGCATGGCTTTCGCCCAGGAAGAAGTTGTTTTACACAGCTTTTACAATACTGTGACTGGGTACTGAAACAACTGCTGGACAGCTGACATGTGGACCTGATATATCTTGACTTTGCGAAGGCCTTTGACAAGGTTAACCGTGGTATAATATGTCACAAACTACACAAACTCGACATAACTGGAAAAGTAGGTGAGTGGCTGGATGACTTCGAAAAAGACAGAATCCAGACAATTTCAAAAAATGGGGTCCTCTCAAAGGAAACATCAATAACAAGTGGGGTGCCCCAGGGCACAGTCTTGGGACCACTATGGTTTTTGGTAGATCTCTCAGACATGCCATCTGTAGTACATACCACATCCCTCACTAGCTATGCTGATGACACTAAGGTAGCACAGGCAATAAAAAAACCCTGTTGATGCTGCTCTTTTACAACAATATCTGGATGCCATATACAGATGGGCTGAGGACAACAACATGCAGTTTAATGCTGGGAAATTGCAAGCCCTTCAATATCAACCTGCAAACATAAGGACAGTGCAACAAAGCTACACCGGACCAGGAGGGATTGAAATCACCGTGTCGAAATCGATACGAGACCTGGGAATAGACATGAGCGACGATGCATCTTTTTCCTCACACGTCATGAGAGTGGCAACAATGTGCTGATGACACTCTGGCTGCATCTTGAGAACAAGAGACCGAGAGACCATGTTGGTACTATGGAGGACATTTGTTCTACGCTGTCTGGACTACTGCTCCCATCTGTGGTCACCCCATAGTATCAACCTAATCACGGAGCTTGAAGCAATCCAACGAAGCCACACCAAGAGGATTGCCTCAATGATGGAGATGAGCTACTGGGAGAGGCTAAAAGAACTGAAACTCTACTCCTTGGAACGAAGATGGGAAAGATACGCAGTGATATTCTAGGGCGGGTAAAATTCCCGAGATTCATGGACGAGTTCTCTCCAGCGGTCTCTGTCCCTCATTATCGCTGCCATGTCCTGCGTCTCCAACAGACCAGTGTCTGTCCTTAGGGCATCAACATCCTGATGCTGAGGAGGATATTAGAGGGAGCTAGAGCAAAGTGCCTTCTTGCGGTCATGGTTTTCATTGACTTTAGGAAGGCCTTTGATTCTGTGGACCGTCACTGCCTGATGAAGATCTTACAGGCTTATGGAATCCCCAAGAAGATAGTGGACCTGATATCACTGCTCTATACCAACACCAAAGCCCAAGTCATTACACCTGATGGGATGACAGAGTTCTTTGAGATAGTGGCTGGAGTGCTCCAGGGAGATACATTGGCTCCCTACCTTTTTATCATCGTACTGGACTATTGTATGCGCCTTGCACTGGAGAAACACCAGGACTCTGGCTTTACTGTAGCACCGGCTCAGAGCAGCAGAGTTAAGGCGAAAAGATATCGGATGCTGAATTTGCCGACGACATAGTTTTGGTGACAAATACAGTGAAGGAGGCAGAGGATTTGATGCAGGAGATTGAGACTGTGTCGATGAGTGTGGGGCTGAGAATGAATGACCTGCTCAATGACTTCAGGTCTCTAGAAATGGATGTAATTGCCGTCAGCGAGACCAGGATTTCCGACACGCGCGCACTAGCCCCCATTTTCGAAGACTATCAGATCTTTGCATCTGTTAGCCGGCCGGGAATGGGAGGCGGGGTGGCAGTGCTGTTTAGGAAAGGCCTGGATCTCGAGGTAAGGTCGATCTTCCGGGACCCGGACGGGAAGTTGGTGGTCCTGGACATGAACAATAACGAAGGTGGTGCCTTTAGACTGGTGGCCGTCTATGCTCCTACTGGGGCAGGACGGCCGGACTTCTTTAGACGCCTGGAAGCCTTTCTGGGCACGTCTCGCCCTTTACTGTTAGCGGGGGACTGGAACGGCATCTTAGACGCACGCTGGGACTGTGTGGGAGTATCCGATAGGAGCGGGGGGTGCAAAAGCCTCAAGAACCTGATCAGCCAGTTCCAACTGTCTGACAGGTACCGACTAGATTTCCCTAATGCGCCAGTGTGGACCTGGATATTCGTATATAGACAGGATATTCATTAGGAAAATAGACAGAAATAGTGTAAGCTGTCCACGTTCTGAAACGGTCGCTATTCAGATCACAAGTTTGTGATCTGTATGGTCGACCTAGATAAGACGCGTAGGTTAGGACCTGGTTACTGGAAGCTAAACATGTCATTTCCGGCACGTAAGGCTTACAGGGACCAGGTCAACAATTTAGTTAAGAAAAAGTTGACAAGGGGAGTCGTCAATAATAGATGGTGGGGGGCTCTCAAAAGAGAGATTAGAGTAATGTCGATAGAGTTTAGCAAAGAAGTAGCGTTAGAGAAAAATAGAAAGGAGGGGAAGTTGGTAGATAAGTTAGACGAGGCTATTGGTAGTGGCATTGCAACTCGCTAGCGGAGAGAATGGCATTAGACCATTTCTTCAATGCGAAACATGAAGGTTGCATTGTCAGAGCTAAGGCGCGTGCTCTGAGAAACGAGGGAACCAAAGCTGTTCGATGGGCCCGCATGGCAGAGGCGCAGCGTAGTAATAAAACCACGATTCGGTCTTTGACGGACCGAGACGGACAGGAGCTGAGCGATTCCAAGCGGATGTGTGAGGCCTTTCACCAACATTTTGGTCGGTTGTTCGGGGGAAGTGGCGGGTCAGAGATGGTGGCGGACTTCAGTCCCTAACTCGAAGGCTTGTCGCAACTCTCGACGGCTGACGCTGGGCGCTGCGAAAGGCCAATTACTTCAGCCGAGATTCAGGATGCCCTTGACGGTTGCATGAGGTGCAAGTCACCTGGTTTGGATGGTCTGCCCTACAAGCTTTACGTAAATATGCCAGACTTGTTCTCCAATCTCCACGAAGCCCTCTACTGCAACTGGCAGCAAAACGGGAGTATTCCCAGTTCTGTGAGCCGGGGCGTAGTGACGCTGATAAGGAAAGACGAGAACAAGAGGGACACATTAGACAATTTCAGGCCCATAACTCTGCTCAACACAGAGTTTAAGATTTTGGCCAGGGTGTTAGCGAAGAGGTTGGCGCTTGTCGTCGGGGATTTGGTTGGGGAGGCGCAAACTTGCACAATCCCAACCAGGTCCATACACGGCAACCTCCACCTAATGGGATACATCATAGAGAGGGTAGGGTGTAAACCTGGCTTCGGTGGGGCACTGATCAATTTAGATCAATCGAAAGCATTCGATAGGGTCGACCATCGGTACCTGGAGGCTGTCCTCAAGGCGGCTGGCTTCGGCCCCGTCTTCAGAAGCTGGATCGCTGCAATGCACAGCGGCACACGCTCGGTGGTCAAGGTTAATGGCCACCTCTCGGAACCGTTTCAGGTCTCCCGGTCGGTCCGTCAAGGGTGCCCTCTCTCCTCCCTTCTGTACGTATTGACTCTCGAGCCTTTACTGCGGAAGCTGGAGCTGTTGCAGTGCATCTCGCTCGATACGGGACGCGGAAAGGTTGTGTCGGCTTATGCGGACGACATCACCGTGATGGTGTCGGACACCTCAGAAATCGAGGTGGTCGGCAACTTATTGGAGGAATATGAAAGGTTGACGGAAGCAAAACTTAACCCGGAAAAGTCAGTGGGCTTGCAACTCGACACCTGGAGAGGCAAGTCCATGCCGTCCAACAGCGTCGTTAGGCGCTGGACGGACGGACGGACCGGTAAAGTTGCTAGGGGTTTGGTTCGGGCCAGACCTCCAGGTGGATAAGAATTGGGACGAGGTGACGGGCAGGGTAGTCAGTCTCACCCAGAAATGGGCTGGGATGAAGTTATCACTGAAAGGTCGGGCGGAGGTGGCGAACGCGTACATCGCGTCCGTCATCTACTACCGTCTGACAGTCGTCCCTTGCCCCAGTTCGCGCCTCGCCATCTTGGAGCGGCTCCACTTCAAATTCTTGTGGAGGGGTCAGGTTCCGCTGGTGAGGCGGTCCATCTGCTGCCAGCACCCTCTACGTGGAGGGCTGGGCATGCCGTGGCTAATGATGCGCAGGCACCTGCTGAGGCTGCGGCATCTCCAGATATTCTGCCTAAACGGTGAACGGGTGTGGTCGCCGTTTGTCAGACGGGCCTTTCCGCAGCTCGTTTCTTTGACTGAGTTGCAGTCCTGGGTCAAGAAGAGACCGAGACTGGGTGACTGGCATCTGGAATGTTGCCAGGCACTCACTGCCTTCTACCAGTAGGCGGGCAATGCGGTCAGTGGAACTTCCACTCTCGAGTTCTATAGAGGATTAGTGGTGGGCAAGTGCGACGACGCACTCGGAGAGGCTCTGGGAGTCAACGAAGTCGAACTAACCAGTCTGTACCGGAGGATTTCGAGCCGGGGACGATGGATAATTTCCAAAAATCCCTCGCTTGGCAGTGCTACCGGGGGGCACTGCCGGTTCGAGATAAACTCTACAGGCACGTAAGTGCTGTCAGACGGACCTGCCCGAGATGCGCGCAGAGCGACGAAACCGTTCTGTACGCACTCGTCCAGTGTCCGTGCATTACTGATTTGTGGAGTTATGTTGAACAGCTGTTGTCGCGTGTAGAACGGATCCGGCTATCGGCCGAGTCCATAGTGAAGATCGAGCCGCCGCCTTCTTTTCGCCAGGAAGGGCAGGCAATTTTCCTCTGTCTGGTGGCAGTAGCGAAAGGGGTTGTATGGTGGACGAGGTTGAAAGGACTGAAGACAGACACTTTTCTCTTCCGCCAATCCCTCATCAACTTTTTCAAGTTTCACTTGGAAAGGAAGGTGAGGGTGGAGAGAGAAGTGCTGCCCCCCAGTACATTTGCTGAAAGGTGGGTGAATGTGGCGAGAATGGCCCGTGTGAGTGGGCCTACTCTGGTCATACGGCTGTAGGTAGGTAAATTTGAAGAGGAGAGGGGTGCCCTTCCAGGGTGCTCTCGAAGCGTCGGGTCGTTCATGTGGGGTACCTGAGCGAACCCTAGGTGGTCATCCCCCCTATTGGGGAATATTTTCTTGTTGTAATTTTATTGTTACTTTATTCTTACTTTGTTATTGTTACTTTCTTATTGTTATTCATATTGTTTACTCGATTTTTCTGTAAAATCCCACTGTCCCAGTCTTTTGTATTGTCCCCTATATGTCGGCCCTTGTGGCCAATAAATGAAATCATTATTATTATTATTATTATTATTATTATTATTGCCTGGTGGCCATGGCGAAAGAGATTGTGTGGTGGACAAAGTTGAAAGGGTTAAAGACAGACACTTTCCTCTTCGGCGAATCCCTGATTAACTTTTTCAAGTTTCACTTGAAGAGGAAAATCAGGGTGGAGAGGCAAGTGTTGTCTTCTAGCAAGTTTGTTGAAATGTGGGTGAATGTAGCGAGAATGGTCCGAGTGAACGGGACCGCTGTGAATATACGCTTGTAGTTTGAGGAATGGGAAAAAATTGAGAGAGGGCTCTTGCCCTGGTGGTCAGGGTGGCCGTTGTCTTTTGTGTGGTTTTCGCCACGAGTAACCCTCGGAGGTTCCCCCCCTATTTGGGAATTTTTCATTGTTTGAATTTTCATTTTTATTGTTTATATATATATATATGTTTCTATGTCTTTTGTTCTTTTTCGTTTCTTATATAAATAATAAAAATCTTTACACGCACAAAACCCACGTCCTGTACCGTCCTATGCCGTCTGTAATGTTTTTCTTGATGTCAGCCCTTGTGGCCAATAAAGAAATCATTATTATTATTATTATTATTATTACAGTTGCATTTATCTTGCCTTATGTTCATACGAGTTATCACCAAGTCACAACCAGTGACCTCAAGAGACAACAAGGTCCGCCATGTTCAAGAAAGAACATACATACACACACATGCATCTTTAGGTGTTTAGACTTGTGATGTACTTATATTGACAGAATCTTCCTTAGCATATGAGCAGTTCCCATTAGTACTATCTTTTGTATTTCTCCTATACGCGGGTTTCCTGGGATTTGCGATAAGTAATCATTAGACCCCTTAGGTATCATTCCTAGAGCGCCTACAACCACTGGTATTGTTTTAGTTCTCAATTTCCACATTTTTACAATTTCTATCTCCAGGTCCTTATACTTGCTCAATTTATCAAATGTTTTTATAGATACATTCTTGTCTATTGGAACGGACATATCAATTAGCAGGCATACCCTCTTTTTAAAGTCCTTCAATATTATATCAGGTCTATTTGCATCTATTTTTCGGTCTGTTTGAATGCTAAAGTTCCACAAGATTGAGGTGTGATCTTTTTCAAGTATGGGAGGTTGTCGATGCTCCCACCAATTCTTTTGATGGGGCAGGTCAAAATGCTTACACATTATCCAATGTATGTATTGTGCAGCTCTCTCGCGCCTCTTTAGGTATTCGGTTGGAGCTATAGGACTGCACATTGAAATTATATGATCAATGGTCTCTGGTTGTTTTTTACATACACAGCATAATGGGTAGCATCCATTTTTTTTTTATTATGTTAGCCTGGTAATTTTTTGTTGGCAGACACTGATCTTGTGCTGATATAATTAGTCCTTCAGTCTCCGATTTCAGTCCAGAGGATGACAACCACTGATGGGTTAAAGTTTTATTGTTATTATTATTATTATTATTGTTCTTTGAGTCTCAGTCATTGATGTTAGTTAACTGGAAAGTTTGTTGAAATGAATATCAAGCCACTACCTGCAGCCTCAGATATTCAGGACGTATCGGAGGGTTCTTGCTGTTCCCAGCAAGCATGCCTTTTGAAGCGTTCCAAAAAGCGTGAAGGGGCCAATTTTCTTTAACCATCCCTGGAAACTCCTTGAGATAATACCTAGTGCGCCTATGACAATCGGGACCACTTTGACTTCATGGCAGTTCCAAATCCTTTTTACCTCCCACTTTAAGTCCTGGTATCGGTTAATTTTCTCCCTCTCCTTCTCTTGCACTCTCGTGTCGAATAGGCAGGCCACATCCACAATCAGGCACGATCTGTTTTCCTTGTCCAAAACCACCAGGTCAGGTCTATTGTGTTCCAGTTTCTTGTCCGTCTATATCCTAAAATCCCACAGCACCTTCACCTGATCGTTTTCTATCAGCGACTCTGGCTTATGCTCATACTACTTCTCAGAATGTGGTAAATTGTTTACTTTGCATAGGTGCCAGTGGATCACCCTGCCCATCACATCATGTCTCCAGCCATTATAGTGAGTCTGGGCTAGGTGTTTACACTCGGATACAATGTGAGCCACAGTCTCCTCTCTCTCCACAGATCCTGCACAGTGGGCTAGCCTCCTCCTTGTAAATATGGTGTTTCAACCACTTCGCTTTGAGGGCCTGCTCTTGCGCAGCCATTAGCATTCCTTCTGTAGCCTTTTTAAGGTCTCCTCTTTTCAACCAGTTCCATGTCTGTGGATCTCTGAATTCAGTTTTCTCAAAGAAGGTACTATGTAGGGATTTTTCATGAAGGCTGCTTTTACTCGTTGTTATTTCCTCCTTGAACATCCCCTGGTCTAAAACCTCCTTGGACATCCCCTTGGCCAAAACCACCAGGTCAGGTCTATTGTGTTCCAGTTTCTTGTCCGTCTGTATACTAAAATCCCATAGCACCTTCACCTGATCATTTTCTATCACCGACTCTGGCTTATGCTCATACCACTTCTCAGAATGTGGTAAATTATTATTATTATTATTATTATTATTACAGCTGCATTTATCTTGCTTTATGTTCATACGAGTTATCATCAAGTCACAACCAGTGACCTCAAGAGACAACAAGGTCCGCCATGTTCAAGAAAGAACATACATACTCACACATGCATCTTTAGGTGTTTAGACTTGTGATGTACTTATATTGACAGAATCTTCCTTAGTATATGGGCAGTTCCCATTAGTACTATCTGTTGTATTTCTCCTATACGCGGGTTTCCTGGGATTTGCGATAAGTAATCATTAGACCCCTTAGGTATCATTCCTAGAGCGCCTACAGCCACTGGTATTGTTTTAGTTCTCAATTTCCACATTTTTACAATTTCTATCTCCAGGTCCTTATACTTGCTCAATTTATCAAATGTTTTTATAGATACATTCTTGTCTATTGGAACGGACATATTAATTAGCAGGCATACCCTCTTTTTAAAGTCCTTCAGTATTATATCAGGTCTATTTGCATCTATTTTTCGGTCTGTTTGGATGCTAAAGTTCCACAAGATTGAGATGTGATCTTTTTCAAGTATGGGAGGTGGTTGATGCTCCCACCAATTCTTTTGATGGGACAGGTCAAAATGCTTACACATTATCCAATGTATGTATTGTGCAGCTCTGTCATGCCTGTTTAGGTATTCGGTTGGAGCTATAGGACTGCACATTGAAATTATATGGTCAATGGTCTCTGGTTGTTTTTTTACATACACGGCATAATGGGCTGAATCCATTTTTTATTATGTTAGCTTGGTAATTTTTTGTTGGCAGACACTGATCTTGTGCTGATATAATCAGTCCTTCAGTCTCCGATTTCAGTCCAGAGGATGCCAACCACTGATGGGTTAAAGTTTTGTCAACATCAGGATTGTTAGCTCGTTCTGGGTATTTTCCACACAGAGGCTTTTCTTGCCATTTCTTAGCCAGTTTCGTAGCAGTTCTTTCTTTGCAGTTACTTTTACCTGCTTTGCTTTTTCTGTGTTTTCCATTTCAGCAGTAAATGGGACTTCTGAAATTTGTAGTCCATTACTGTATCTTTGTGCATCTTTTGTAATGGAGTATGATCTTTTGATGCTTTCGTGTTTCAAAACGAGTTTGATCATCCAATCATGTGATTCCCTTAGATATGTAGATAATCCAATTGTTGCAGTTTTCAACGCAATGTCTAACTGGATTAACCCACGTCCTCTTTCTTTCCTAGGGAGATATATTCTATCTGTATCTGCCTTAGGGTGATGCATTCTGTGCATGGTTAAGAATTTTCGAATTTTTGTATCGAGCCTACGGATCTCTGTGCTTGACCAGTTGATGACATTGTAACTGTAGGTTACTACTGGTATGGCAAGCGTGTTTATGGCATCGATCCTATTCCTTGCATTCAATTCCGTTCTTAAGATTGCTCTTACTCTGCGGTAACATTCCTTCCTTATCATTTCCCTCATTGTCGAGTGCTTGATTCCGTCTCCTTCACAAACACCTAGATATTTGTAAGTTTCCTCTTGATCAAGTTCTCTTATCACATTCCCCCGATCAAGATTAATGTCTGAACTTTTCAGCAGCTTTCCTCTGGTGAACGTTGCTTTGGCGCATTTATCTAGTCCAAACTCCATTTTAATGTCATCACTGAACTGCTCCACAATTGCCCTGAACTGCCCTTGCAATTGTTCATCATTTATTGCAAATAGTTTCAGGTCATCCATGTAGAACAAGTGATTAATGGTTTTGTCATAGACTTTATATCCATGTTTTGTTTCATTGAGCATTTTACTTAATGGTATAAGTGCGATGTAGAATAAAAGCGGTGATAAAGAGTCACCCTGAAAAATTCCACAATTAATATTAACTTCTCCAGCTTCCAGTGATTTTGTTTCACTATTCAAAAGGAGTGTCGCTTTCCATGTCTTCATACTGAATGACAAAAACCTCCTGACAAAGGGAGATATTTTGAAAATCTCTAAACATTTTTCAATCCAACTGTGTGGCAAACTATCGAATGCTTTTTTATAATCTATCCAAGCAATTGATAGATTTTTGTGTCTATTATGACAATCTTCCAGTATCATTTTGTTAACCAAAAGCTGATCCTTACAGCCACATGAGCCTCGTTTACACCCTTTCTGCTCAATGGGAAATAGGTCATTTGTTATCAGGTGGTCATATGTATGTTCAGTTAGGACTGATGTTAAAATTTTATACATTGTGGTCAAGCAAGTTATTGGTCTGTAATTTTGGGGATTGTTTGTCTCATCATTCTTCGGAAGCAGGAATGTAATGCCGTTAACTAGCCATGATGGTATCTTTTCTGGCTCCTTAACTATTTCATTGTAAAGTTGGGCTAACAACTCATGAGACTCTGTGAAGGCATTTATCCAAAAATGTTGTATTTT
Source organism: Eledone cirrhosa (assembly GCA_964016885.1). Lineage (NCBI taxonomy): Eukaryota > Metazoa > Mollusca > Cephalopoda > Octopoda > Eledonidae > Eledone > Eledone cirrhosa. The sequence goes on from OZ024755.1 coordinate 40,994,726, forward strand.
GTCTTTTCTTGGGGATTTCCATTTGCTGGTTTTTCTTAGAGCCAAACGCAACTGTTCAACTGTTATATTTTCCCATATTTGTTCTTCAAGGTGATCTGTATCTTTCATTTGTCTGTCTATCCATGGGGCATGTATATTATGAACTTTTTCTTCGGCTCAGATCTTTTCCCAGAATTCTTGCACTTCCTCCTTGGGTGGTATTGATTTAGCAGTTATTGTTGACTTACCAATTTTTCTGTAGAAGTTTCTTTGGTTGTTTTTGAACATATTATTGTTCTTATAGAATCTAGATCGTTTTTCAAAGTGCCTTATACGAGCAGCTTTGGCCGACACTTTTTGCTTGATTATTTCTATCAGCATGTCTATGTCACTTGTTGATTTTATACTGTACTTTCTTTTCAATTTTCTAAGTTTAGTTTGTTTAACATGTTCACCTACTTTATAGTTTGTTAAAATTTCTATGTCAGATCAGAGAAGGTTTATTTGGCGATTGATGTTCTCTTGCCAAGTAGATTTCTTGTGGGAATTCCTTTGTTTTTTTCATCTTCACTCCACATAAGTGAGTGGTGACTTTAGCCGATGCATAATAGAGATGATTTAAATCAGTAATGTTTAGTTTGTTTGTGATGATAATGTTTTTGAGAATTATGTTAGTCTTGTGTATTATCTTTTGGTTCTGTTTGGAGTTTTGGATCTTAGGGAGGGTGTCTCGTTCCCCCCATGTCAGATTCTTTCATTTTCATCCATTCGATCATAATTTCATCCTTCAAGTTGGCAAGTTCATTTTCATTCAATTCTTTATCATTTACAATCTCATTGTTTTCATTTGGAGTTTCATCTTGAGCATGCACTCCCTCCACTTTTTCGATCCTTTCTTTAATTTGTTCTGTTGTCAGTGATTCCGCCCCAACCCTGGGATTCGAAGTGTTACAATTTACCTCGTTTTCACTGACACATGTTTCATTTTCCCTTCGCTGACGTTGTGCTAATAGCTTGATCTGATCAATTTCTATATCAGTTAGTAACATTTTTTTAATAATATTTCTTCGTATATTGGCTAGTTTGTTACTGTCAATATAGCCTCTGTTTTCGGGATGTTATTTTTCCAGTTGATATATGTCTGTTCTGTATTCGATGTATTTGATGGGTAGTACATGGCAGTGTAGAAAGCCTCAAGGACTTCTTTATTATCTTCCCTTGACCATTTTCCTCTCTTTTTCTTTGGATTTCTTGGTGGTGAGCATAGAGGGCCAACAGTAGGAGTATTCCGGATATGGGAGGTCTCCAGCTCCGAAGTGATGGGAAGGTTTGAACCATTAGCTGATTTTTCGACCCCAGTCTGGTTCCTCTCTGAGGGACGCGGCCCTTTTTTACCCGGGTGACGGCCGATCCGGTATGAGATTTTATCATTAGACATTTACTTTATTTTGTCGCGTTTTATCCTTATCCGCCAAGGGGTAATCATTTCGTGTTACCACTTCTAGGACGAGTGTCAACCAAGACTAGAAGGGTCATCCTCCCCTAGAGACATGGCTATTCCCCGCCGGCCGCCATCCCGGTATTTTTTGGTCACGGGGTTTTCTTTTTTGTTGTTTTTTAAATTGTTATTATCATGAGTGGTTCCTTAATGTGAGTATTGCGTCGCTTAAGAATGAAATTATTAATAATATAATATACTTTTTGCTGAAGTTGCCTGTTATTGTTGTTGGCTATGTCGGTGGTGGTGCTGGGGCTTTTTCTATTGTTGGTGGGGAAGGCGGGAGCCAGCAGTGCCATAGTCGTTGCCGTTTGGCCGGTGGCCGGGTCACTAAGTCAATCTATTTATATCTTTTGCTAGCCTTATTAATATTATTATTATTATTATTATTATTGTTCTTTGAGTCTCAGTCATTGGTGTTAGTTAACTGGAAAGTTTGTTGAAATGAATATCAAGCCACTACCTGCAGCCTCAGATATTCAGGACGTATCGGAGGGTTCTTGCTGTTCCCAGCAAGCATGCCTTTTGAAGCGTTCCAAAAAGCGTGAAGGGGCCAATTTTCTTTAACCATCCCTGGAAACTCCTTGAGATAGTACCTAGTGCGCCTATGACAATCGGGACCACTTTGACTTCATGGCAGTTCCAAATCCTTTTTACCTCCCACTTTAAGTCCTGGTATCGGTTAATTTTCTCCCTCTCCTTCTCTTGCACTCTCGTGTCGAATGGGCAGGCCACATCCACAATCAGGCACGATCTTTTTTCCTTGTCCAAAACCAACAGGTCAGGTCTATTGTGTTCCAGTTTCTTGTCCGTCTATATCCTAAAATCCCACAGCACCTTCACCTGATCGTTTTCTATCAGCGACTCTGGCTTATGCTCATACCACTTCTCAGAATGTGGTAAATTGTTTACTTTGCATAGGTGGCAGTGGATCACCCTGCCCATCACATCATGTCTCCAGCCTTTATAGTGAGTCTGGGCTAGGTTTTTACACTCGGATACAATGTGAGCCACAGTCTCCTCTCCCTCTCTCCACAGTAAATATGGTGTTTCAGCCACTTCGTTTTGAGAGCCTGCTCTTGCGCAGCCATTAGCACTCCTTCTGTAGCCTTTTTAAGGTCTCCTCTTCTCAACCAGTTCCATGTCTGTGGATCTCTGAATTCCGTTTTCTCAAAGAAGGTACTATGAAGGGATTTTTCATGAAGTTGCTCTTTCTCCTCGTTATTTCCTCCTTGGACATCCCCTGGTCTATTGTCCTCTCCTTCAGTACAATTCTGAGCATTGGTTCCTTACTATCGGTCACGTATTTGTGTAGGTTGTTTTTCTCCATCTGAACACAGTCCTCTATGCTGATAAGACCTCTTTCACCTTCAGATCTCCTTAAGTAGAGTCTATCAACATCACTCCTCTTGTGGAACATGTTGTAGATAGACAATAGCTTCCTAGTCTTTCTATCCATTTCTTTTTATTCAGCAACATTCCATCTCAGAATTCCCGCACTGTACCTAATAATAGACACAGCTCGGGAATTTACTGCACTTATGGCATTCCTACTGTTCAGATGTGACTTTAATACGCTCCTTACTCTCCGAATGTATTCAGATCTTATCAATTCCTTCATTTTTTTGTTCTTGATGTCATCAGCCTCCAGAATACCCAAATACTTGTATCCTTCTTCAGTGTCAATTTCCTTTATCATCTCACCTGTTGGTACCTGGATTCCGTTGCTTCTGCTCAATTTACCCCTCTTCATCACAAGGACTCCACACTTTGCTGAAAATACGGACAGTGTCAACAAGCACATCCAACTCCTTCTCACTCTTCCCGAAGAGCTTAAGATCGTCCATGAAGAGGAGGTGATTGATGGTAAGCTCTCCCTTTCTCAACTTGTATCCTGCTCTCACTTTTCGCAGTATAATGGTCACAGGTATCAGGACAAGGACAAACAACAGAGGGGACAGACTATCTCCCTGGAAGATACCTCTCTTGATCTTCACGCTTCCCAAGGATTCTCCAGCTGATGTTAACTCTGTTTCCCAGGACTTCATACTTTTGCTCAACAACTGTCTGATGTTATCTGTCACCTTGAAGATCTCTAGGCTTTTGGTGATCTAAGAATGAGGCACCATGTCAAAAGCATTTTTGTAGTCTATCCATCCCATGGCAAAACCAGTGTCTCCTCTTGCAATTCCTCATTACCATCTTATCAATAAGTAACTGGTCCTTTGTACCACGGGACTTCTTTCGGCATCCTTTCTGTTCGTCCGGTAACAAGTTGTTTGTGTGGAGGTGATGGTAGATTTCCTCAGACACAATGCTTATCAACAGTTTCCACATTACGGACAGACATGTGATAGGTCTATAGTTGGTAACATCATTACCCTTGATTCGGCCTTTCATTACCAGAACTGTGGTACCTTTTGTCAACCACTTTGGTACCTCACCTGACATCAAACAGTCATTGAACATGGTTGTCAGTTTCGGGTGGAGGGATGTTACATTTTTAATCCAATACCCCTGCACACCATCTGGGCCTGGTGATTTCCAGTTGGTTAGTTTTTTGGCCCGCCCCTTAAGAGTTTCAACTGTGATACTCAAATCAGTTTGTTGGTGTGCCTGTTCACTAATCTCTTTCTGTACTGTCTCAATCCACACTGCCTGGTCATTATGTTTAACATCCTGCTCCCATATTTCTCTCCAGAATGTCTTAGTCTGTTCCGCCTCAGGGATCAAGTCGTTACCTCTTTCTTTCCCTTCAAGCTGTCCAAACAACATCTTCTGGTTGTTGTCAAACATGCGGTTCTGTCTATACTGACTGACTCTGCTCTCGTATCGCCTAATCTTTGCATTATTTGCTACAGTGCGTTGCTTCAGTTCCTCTATGATAATATTTAGCTTTTTCCTCCTAGTTTTGTACTTTATTTCCAGTCTATTTTTAGTGTCTATGTTTTTTAGCGTCCCATTCAGTAGTGACTCAAGCTTTCCCATGTCATCTCTCATTTCCCTGATTTGACCATTCAGTCGTTTCTTCCACCAAGGTTCTGATCTTTCTTGTTTGTTGTTTCCTCTCGCTTTTATGCCAAGTAATTTCCTCATCGCATTTGCTGTTGCTTTGCGGATATTGTTGCACTGGTGAAGGCTCCTCGCCTCAAGGTATGGGATGACTTTGTTTACCTTAGCTGTTGTTTCTTTTAACTTTTTCCTGTCTACAAATCTCAGGTTCATAGGCTTCCCACTATCATTGTTCATTTCATCTACCACTAAGTTTAGGATATCAACCAAATCTTGTCGTAGCCCGTCAGCATTCATCTCCTCAATGGCCGTATCTTTGTTCCAGGTATTATTTATTTCAGCATTCAGATCATTGTCTGCTTCGGATGGTTCCTCCGTTCTCTCAACCTCTTCACCTTCATTTCCCACTGGCTCGTTTGCCTGGCATACTCCACTCTCCATTTCCAATCTAATCTCTCTGCTCAGTTCCTCCAGTTCCAGCTCACTTATCCACCCATTAGTTCTTATTACCCGAGCCTGCCCGGCCAATTTTTGTTCATCTAATTAAAATAGACCAATCTCGTTCCAGATGTTATGCATCCGTTTCCTATAGCCTTTTTCCTTGGGGTTACACTTCAGTTAACATTGCATAACAGTTCTATTCAATTCTTTCGTCCAGTTGGTTCTGGTCTCTTTCCTTCTTCTTCCTCCGACACCAGCAGTATTTGGTTGACAGCCAGGTCCCTGCTGCTGAGCCAGGGAGCACCTGTTGGGTGAGAGTCTGTCACATGACATTCCAGTCTCCACTTCACCGTTATTCGAACTGTTTAGGTTCGACATTGAAACACTCTTATCGAGGATTGGTGAATGTATGGTTACATAACCACTGCTGATTTCATCACCTCCGGTAATTTGATCACCCTCGGTGATTTTAGCGTGGCACTATCACGCTGTAGACGAACATAAATAAACAAACAAACAAATAGGTAAAAAAAAAAAAAAAATAAGCATAAGTTTCGTTGTAATGTAATGCTTGAATGTCTGACTTAGTTTTTTTTTTTGCTTGTCTGTCTCTCTGTTTGTTTTTCTTTTCTTTTTTTTTATTATTATTATTATTATTATTATTATTATTATTATTCTTTGAGTCTCAGTCATTGATGTTAGTTAACTGGAAAGTTTGATGAAATGAATATCAAGCCACTACCTACAGCCTCAGATATTCAGGACGTATCGGAGGGTTCTTGCTGTTCCCAGCAAGCATGCCTTTTGAAGCGTTCCAAAAAGCGTGAAGGGGCCAATTTTCTTTAACCATCCCTGGAAACTTTTTGAGATAGTACCTAGTGCGCCTATGATTTCATGGCAGTTCCAAATCCTTTTTACCTCCCACTTTAAGTCCTGGTATCGGTTAATTTTCTCCCTCTCCTTCTCTTGCACTCTCGTGTCGAATGGGCAGGCCACATCCACAATCAGGCACGATCTTTTTTCTTTGTCCACAACCACCAGGTCAGGTCTATTGTGTTCCAGTTTCTTGTCCGTCTGTATCCTAAAATCCCACAGCACCTTCACCTGATCGTTTTCTATCACCGACTCTGGCTTATGCTCATACCACTTCTCAGAATGTGGTATATTGTTTACTTTGCATAGGTGCCAGTGGATCACCCTTCCCATCACATCATGTCTCCAGCCATTATAGTGAGTCTGGGCTAGGTGTTTACACTCGGATACAATGTGAGCCACAGTCTTTTCTCTCTCTCCACAGATCCTGCACAGTGGGCTAGCCTCCTCCTTGTAAATATGGTGTTTCAACCACTTCGTTTTGAGGGCCTGCTCTTGCGCAGCCATTAACATTCCTTCTGTAGCCTTTTTAAGGTCTCCTCTTTTCAACCAGTTCCATGTCTGTGGATCTCTGAATTCAGTTTTCTCAAAGAAGGTACTATGAAGGGATTTTTCATGAAGGCTGCTCTTTCTCCTTGATGTTATTTCCTCCTTGGAGATCCTCTGGTCTATTGTCCTCTCCTTCAGTACAGTTCTGAGCATTGGCTCCTTACAATCAGTCACGTATTTGTGTAGGTTATTTTTCTCCATCTGAACACAGTCCTCTATGCTGATAAGACCTCTTCCACCTTCAGATCTCCTTAAGTAGAGTCTATCGACATCACTCCTCTTGTGGAACATTTTGTAGATAGTCAATAGCTTCCTAGTCTTCCTATCTATTTCTTTTTGTTCAGCAACATTCCATCTCAGAATTCCCGCACTGTACCTAATAATAGACACAGCTCGGGAATTTACTGCACTTATGGCATTCCTACTGTTCAGATGTGACTTTAATACGCTCATTACTCTCCGAATGTATTCAGTTCTTATCAATTCCTTCATTTTTTTGTTCTTGATGTCATCAGCCTCCAGAACACCCAAATACTTGTATCCTTCTTCAGTGTCCATTTCCTTTATCATCTCACCTGTTGGTACCTGGATTCCGTTACTTCTGCTCAATTTACCCCTCTTCATCACAAGGATTCCACACTTACTAATACCAAATTGCATACATATATCACTGCTGAAAATACGGACAGTGTCAACAAGCACATCCAACTCCTTCTCACTCTTCCCGAAGAGCTTAAGATCGTCTATGAAGAGGAGGTGATTGATGGTAAGCCCTCCCTTTCCCAACCTGTATCCTGCTCTCACTTTTCGCAGTATACTGGTCAGGGGCATCAGGGCAAGGACAAACAACAGAGGGGACAGACTATCTCCCTGGAAGATACCTCTCTTGATCTTCACGATTCCCAAGGATTCTCCAGCTGATGTTAACTCTGTTTCCCAGGACTTCATACCTTTGCCCAACAACTGTCTGTTATCTGCCACCCTGAAGATCTCTAGGCTTTTGGTGATCCAAGAATGAGGCACCATGTCAAATGCCTTTTTGCAGTCTATCCATCCCATGGCAAGACCAGTGTGTCTCCTCTTGCAATTCCTTATTACCATCTTATCAATAAGTAACTGGTCCTTTGTACCACGGGACTTCTTTCGGCATCCTTTCTGTTCGTCCGGTAACAAGTTGTTTGTGTGGAGGTGATGGTAGATTTCCTCAGACACAATGCTTATCAACAGTTTCCCCATTACAGATAGACATGTGATAGGTCTATAGTTGGTAACATCATTACCCTTGATTCGGTCTTTCATTACCAGAACTGTGGTACCTTTTGTCAACCACTTTGGTACTTCACCTGACATCAAACAGTCATTGAACATGGTTGTCAGTTTCGGGTGGAATTATTATTATTATTATTATTATTATTATTATTGTTATTATTATTATTATTATTATTATTGTTATTATTATATACATTTGTTCTTTAAAGAAAAAAATGAAATTTAATTCAGAAGAATGGAATGTAAAGTAGGAAAATATAGAGGGAGATGGGGAATGGTAAGGACTGTAGTGTCACAGAAGAGGGGGGAGGGGGAATGGTTAGGACTGTAGTGTCACAGAAGAGGGGGGAGGGGGAATGGTAAGGACTGTAGTGTCACAGAAGAGGGGGAGGGGGAATGGTAAGGACTGTAGTGTCACAGAAGAGGGGGAGGGGGAATGGTAAGGACTGTAGTGTCACAGAAGAGGGGGAGGGGGAATGGTAAGGACTGTAGTGTCACAGAAGAGGGGGAGGGGGAATGGTAAGGACTGTAGTGTCACAGAAGAGGGGGAGGGGGAATGGTAAGGACTGTAGTGTCACAGAAGAGGGGGAGGGGGAATGGTAAGGACTGTAGTGTCACAGAAGAGGGGGGAGGGGGAATGGTAAGGACTGTAGTGTCACAGAAGAGGGGGGAGGGGGAATGGTAAGGACTGTAGTGTCACAGAAGAGGGGGGAGGGGGAATGGTAAGGACTGTAGTGTCACAGAAGAGGGGGGAGGGGGAATGGTAAGGACTGTAGTGTCACAGAAGAGGGGGGAGGGGGAATGGTAAGGACTGTAGTGTCACAGAAGAGGGGAGATGGGGAATGGTAAGGACTGTAGTGTCACAGAAGAGGGGGAGGGGGAATGGTAAGGACTGTAGTGTCACAGAAGAGGGGGGAGGGGGAATGGTAAGGACTATAGTGTCACAGAAGAGGGGGGAGGGGGAATGGTAAGGACTGTAGTGTCACAGAAGAGGGGGGAGGGGGAATGGTAAGGACTATAGTGTCACAGAAGAGGGGGAGGGGGAATGGTAAGGACTGTAGTGTCACAGAAGAGGGGGGAGGGGGAATGGTAAGGACTATAGTGTCACAGAAGAGGGGGAGGGGGAATGGTAAGGACTGTAGTGTCACAGAAGAGGGGGGAGGGGGAATGGTAAGGACTATAGTGTCACAGAAGAGGGGGAGGGGGAATGGTAAGGACTGTAGTGTCACAGAAGAGGGGGAGGGGGAATGGTAAGGACTGTAGTGTCACAGAAGAGGGGGAGGGGGAATGGTAAGGACTGTAGTGTCACAGAAGAGGGGGAGGGGGAATGGTAAGGACTGTAGTGTCACAGAAGAGGGGGGAGGGGGAATGGTAAGGACTGTAGTGTCACAGAAGAGGGGGGAGGGGGAATGGTAAGGACTGTAGTGTCACAGAAGAGGGGGGAGGGGGAATGGTAAGGACTGTAGTGTCACAGAAGAGGGGGGAGGGGGAATGGTAAGGACTGTAGTGTCACAGAAGAGGGGGGAGGGGGAATGGTAAGGACTGTAGTGTCACAGAAGAGGGGGGAGGGGGAATGGTAAGGACTATAGTGTCACAGAAGAGGGGGGAGGGGGAATGGTAAGGACTATAGTGTCACAGAAGAGGGGGAGGGGGAATGGTAAGGACTGTAGTGTCACAGAAGAGGGGGAGGGGGAATGGTAAGGACTGTAGTGTTACAGAAGAGGGGGGAGGGGGAATGGTAAGGACTGTAGTGTTACATAAGAGGGGGGAGGGGGAATGGTAAGGACTGTAGTGTCACAGAAGAGGGGGGAGGGGGAATGGTAAGGACTGTAGTGTCACAGAAGAGGGGGAGGGGGAATGGTAAGGACTGTAGTGTTACAGAAGAGGGGGGAGGGGGAATGGTAAGGACTGTAGTGTTACATAAGAGGGGGGAGGGGGAATGGTAAGGACTGTAGTGTCACAGAAGAGGGGGAGGGGGAATGGTAAGGACTGTAGTGTCACAGAAGAGGGGGAGGGGGAATGGTAAGGACTGTAGTGTTACAGAAGAGGGGGGAGGGGGAATGGTAAGGACTGTAGTGTCACAGAAGAGGGGGGAGGGGGAATGGTAAGGACTGTAGTGTCACAGAAGAGGGGTGATGGGGAATGGTAAGGACTGTAGTGTCACAGAAGAGGGGGGAGGGGGAATGGTAAGGACTGTAGTGTCACAGAAGAGGGGGGAGGGGGAATGGTAAGGACTGTAGTGTCACAGAAGAGGGGGGAGGGGGAATGGTAAGGACTATAGTGTTACATAAGAGGGGGGAGTGGGAATGGTAAGGACTGTAGTGTCACAGAAGAGGGGGGGGGTATGGTAAGGACTGTATTGTCACAGAAGAGGGAGGAGGGGAGGAACAAACGAAATTGGTCTGGGTATGAAACCGAGCTCCTCATAAATTCATGGTTTTGTCTCTCCCAAACTAAAAGTACAGACGCTTCATGTCTGAATCATATTGGCGAAAGAACAACCTCAAAACTCAACTGGAGGTCTGTGAAGTTGATATGAAGCTGATTTAAACATATTGAGATCTCACTTAATCCACAGTCAATTCGGATTACTTCGCTATATATTTCCTCCAAATATTGATGAAACGAATCAACAAGAACAGAAATTAGAACAGCCACGGCAACTACAACAGCAGCAACAACAACAACAACGACAGCCGCAACAACAACGACAGCCGCAACAACAACAACGATAGCAACTGCAGCAACAACAAAACCAACGACAGCAACAACAACCACAGGAAGATCCACTTCTAAATTTCAGCACAATAGCAGACAGTAGCTCATCACCACTTTCACTGAACACGTTAATTGACCAGCCCCAACAATGTCCTACATACAGATATGTCCCTGAAAACAATTACTTGAGTGGGCCATGGCGTCCAAATCCTCATTTGAAAGACTTCACCAGGTGGTTCTATTAAGTTAGATATGGCCTGGGCCAATACTGGCCTAAAACAACCAAATGCTGTCAATGACAGTGTCAGCAAAAATGCCTCAGAGCACAGTCCAGCCGAGAAACAATCCACAATGTACAAGACATCTTCACCCTCGTCAGCTCCCAAACCAGAAAAATGGTTTCGCACGATTTAATTGAGAGTACCAGCAAAAAGACTTTTTGCGTTGCACAATCCAGCATTTTAAAACAGTACCCTTAATTGAATCATACTGTACCATACTGTAGCGTTCCTATCTTAATATGGTAAGTTATGTCTTCAAGTGGATTTAGCTTCTCTTTCTAACATATCAAATAACCACGTACATGTTCCCTCGCTGATTTATTACTATGCCTGTCGTAGCTGTTATGGTTTGTTTAGCCCCATGTCATCGCTGATCAAGCAGGCTTACGATGAAAGGTATTCCAGCCGTGACTATCGCGTGTTTTTTTCTATATGCAGGGAAACCACGGCTTCATTATCCAATATATCTTTTTCTAAGTGGAAGGAGTGTGTTTTAAGTGAGACTTTGGTCACTATTTGTAGATTTGCGGGCCACTGCCATCGTGCCCCTATGAGGCTGTGTCCCCATTGGTGCTTTGGAAACCACAAACAGTCACTAATATCAGGGGAGTAGGCTCTCCTATCCCGATGTCATATTCAGAGATTCTGGTATTGAAATCCAGGATTTGGCCAGAGCAATGAACCACAGAGCCACGTGGAGATCAATTGTTGAGTCGATTTGGGCTGAGGCCTCCAGATGATGATTTGTAGCAGATCACAGATCAACTATTTGTAGCAGAATGGCCTTGCTGTAGCTCCCTCTTTATCTCGTCACTTTGTCTGTAGATACTGATTAAACCCATAACTGGGGGTGGACACGGTAAACTCTGTCTAATCATGACATCCCTCCCCTTGGCAATTACTGGTACTGTCACTGTTGCTATGTCTTGACATCCCCTCTCTTTGGTAATTACTGGTACTGTCACCGTTGTTATGCTGTGTCAGAGTAATCACAGGTACCACAACTAACCAATATAAAGCAATATCAACAACGGTGTACAGGCAATACATTAAATTAATCATAAATCATGCATGTCCTTAACGGGTTCCCAGACTGTTCACAATAAATGGTAAACAACATAAAATGGAGAACTCCCTTTCACTGCAGGCTGCACACAGTCCACCTGCACAGCGAAACAAATACATAAAATAAAATAAAAGTGTACCATGACATGCGCAGACAAAGCATGGACAAATAAGTTTGTTTTGTAGTCAATATGTCTCGGGGAAGATCCCAGGGCCTAGAATCTTGGTCAAGAGTCATTTACCGTAGCCGCAGGGCGAACCCCGTTTTCTGAATGGAATTGTGTAGATAAAAAAACTGTTTGATGCCCGACGGATGGACTGAAGTTTTCATACAAAGGGACAGCTACTGTGTCACACTGAATCTCCCCGAGGTTTGCGTTAAGCGTACACATGCCAGTGGAATGCTCAACCACTTAAACGTTAATTTCATGAGCAAGCTGTTTCCTTGATCGAACAACTGTAACACTCATCGTCGAAACCGACGGAGGTCTATCTATCTATCTATCTATCTATCTATCTATCTATCTATCTATCTATCTATCTATCTATCTATCTATCTATCTAGCGTCCGTCATCTACTACCGCCTGACCGTAGTACCCTGCCCAAGGGAAACCCTCACCAAGATGGAGCGCGCGCTCTTCCAATTCCTTTGGAAGAGGCGGGCTCCTATGGTGAGGAGATCCATCTGCTGTCAACACCCTTCGAAAGGAGGGCTGGGGATGCCGTGGCTAATGATGCGTAAACACGCATTAAGGCTACGGCACCTCTACGTATTCCTCACCGGACAACCGGTGTGGGCCTCGTTTGTGAGACGAACCTTTCCCAGACTCGTCTCACTCACCGAGCTGCAATCCTGGGTCAAGCAGAGACCGAGAAAACTGGGCGCCTGGCACACTGAGTGTGCCCAGGCGCTCACCGCCCCCTGGCAGGCGGATCCGGTTATCAGTGGAGACTCCACCGCAACATTCTATAGAGGGCTGGTACGCAGCAGGTGCGACGACGCCCTCGGAGAAGCCCTAGACATGGAGGAGGACGAACTGGCCAGCCTGTTCGGTAGGACATTCAGCCCGGGACCTATGGACAACTTCCAGAAGTCCCTGGCCTGGCAGTGCTACCGAGGGGCTTTACCCGTTCGAGAAAGGCTCTACAGACACGGGCGCCCGGGTAGGGACCCCGCCAAAAAGATCTGTCCCAGATGCGTGTGCGACGAGGAAACCGTTGCACACGCATTAGTACACTGCTCGGGCGTAGCCGATCTGTGGGGCTATGTCGAACAACTGCTGTCAAGGGTGGGACCGATCCGGTTGACCACCGAGTCTATTGTAATGATCAAGCCGCCTCCCCCCTTCAAAGATGAAGCAGAGGCGGTGTTTCTGTGCGTAATAGCCATGGCGAAAGAGGTTGTATGGTGGACGCCCTGAAAGGACTGAGGTCGGGCACCTTTCTCTCTGGCCAACAACTGGTCCGTTTCTTCCGATATCATTTCGGAAGAAGGATCAGGATGGAGAGAGAGGTGCTGCACCCCAGCCGTTTCTATGAAAGATGGGTGAAAGTGGCGAGAATGGCCCGTGTGAATGGGCCTTCACTCTACATCAGACTATAGGTGAGGAAGATGAAAGACCAAGGGAGCACCCCTTCTCTGTGCTCCTGAGGAGAAGGGTTGCACACTTTTTTCGGGGGTGTGTGCGACCCCCCAAGGCGCCTCCTCTCTATTGAGGATTTTGTTAAAAATTTTATTTTTTGTTATATCTTATTTTATTTTTATATTTTGTTATTGCCTCCTCCTTATTGAGGACGCCTTTTTGTGTAAACTCCCCCCTTTGTACTTGTCCCACTTTTGATGCCCTAGTGGCAAATAAAAGAAATATATCTATCTATGGACGTGGATTGGCAGTATCGGTAGAGGGTCGGACGCCATGCTTTGCGGCCCTTTTTGGTGTGAGTTCAAATCCCGCTGAGATTAACTTTGCCTTTCATCCTTACGGGGTCGATAAAATAAAGTACCAGTAATACACTGGAATAATTGCTGGTCTTGTGCGAAAAGTAGAAACAATTAAATAAAGAAATCTATCTATCTAGGACGAGGTTAAAAGGACTGAGGGCAAACACCTTTCTCTCCGGACAACAACTCATCCCCTTCTTTAAATACCACTTCGGAAGGAAGGTGAGAGTGGAGAGAGAGGTGCAACACCCCAGTAAATTCGCTGAAAGGTGGGTGAATGTGGCGAAAATAGCCCGAATGAATGGGCCTTCTCTGATATAAACCTGTAGTTTGAGGAAGACAAACAGAGGGAAGACGGTAACACCTACAAAACGTGGTCCTGGTGTTGAGGGTTGTTCTATCCACGGAGGTATAAAACAACTCGCAGTAACGCTCCCTCCTATTGGAGATTTCGATTGTTATTTTATTTTATATGTAGTTTATTGTTATTCATTAATGTTAAAGATTTTTATGTAAAACCCCCGCCGTCACGTCTTGTAATGTCCCGTTTTTTTTACGCCCTTGTGGCAAGTAAAGATATCTATCTAATATATATATATGTGTGTGTGTGTGTGTGTGTGTGTGTGTGTGTGTGTGTGTGTGTACGGACGAGCAATATAGCAGCATGCTACTATGTTCGTCTCTGGGTAAAAAAAATAGCACACACTTTTCCACTTTTTTTTTTTGGCTTGTTTCCTTAAAATTTACCATCATTCCGTTGGTATACATCTATTACGCAATTTACACCCGATGATGTCACCAGCTTCTTACGCAACTTGGCCATTGAAATGTGTATAGTGTTTACAGTAATGAAAAATGAAGGAAATTCAACATATTTTGTTTCCTGTCATTTCACTTTGTTATATATATATATATATAATATATATATATATATATATAT
>OZ024755.1:41014293-41016793 GCA_964016885.1 Eledone cirrhosa
CCACCACTACCACCACCACCACTACTACCATCACTACCACCACTACTACTTCCATCACCACTACCACTGCCACCACTAACACCATCACCACTACCACACTAAAGCTTTAGATGTAGACGGGAAGTTTTACGTCCTATTGTGTTGCGAATAGATTAAAATTAATATTTGATGGTCCTTGAAATTTTCCCTTTGAATCAGTGAACTTCATTCAAGAGCCTGAAACAGAATCTTTCGTAAAACAATGTACAAGACAGCTATTGAAATAGTTGGTCCCTCAGTCAGGATACATAAGAACGATGAGGCCATGCAGAAGATTTATGATGAAAAATACCATCTCTGTAAAGCCCACTTGAGTGACCCTACTTCCATCTCGAACAGATGGGCCTTTGACGAAAATAAGTATGAAGTTCAGCCAGAGTTACGTAGGATGCAAAACTCTTGGTTAAATAAAAAGGCTGACGAGATCCAAACCTACGCTGACAAACACGACTCCAAGATCCTTTACAGGACATTCAATGCAATGTAGGGTCCAACTTCATCTACATCATCTCCTCGACTCAGCTCAGATGACAACACAACACACTTATCACTGATAAGAAACTCATTCTCGGTCGCTGGGCAGAACATTTCAACATTGTCCTAAGTCATTCCTCATCTATAAATGAAGAAGCCATAGTTAGACCCAATTGACTTGTATTTTGAAAACCTCCTAATTAAGGATGAGGTCACGCAAGTCTTGAATCATTTCACCGATGATAAAGCTCTTGGTAAGGATTCCATTTCTACCGAAATTCTTAGAGCGGACAGTATCAAGCTAAGAAAGAAACTAACAGAGTGTTTTCCAAACTATGTGGGATCAAGAAAAATCTCCCCAGAACTTCCACCTATTGTCCACTTATACAAAAGAAAAAGAAACATCCAAGTCTGTTTCAACCACAGTCTCTACTCTCCATCACATGAAAGGCGTTGGTCAGACTATTGCTCTATCGACTGGAGAAAGATCTGTCAGAGAGCTTGTGTGGCTCAGTAAAGTGCATATGATTTTTGAAGCCCGTCAACCCCTGGAACACAATATGGACCTACACACCGCTTTTATGGATCTGACAAAAGCTTTCGACAACATCTCTATGGAAGGTCTGTGGAAAATCTTGACCAAGTCCGAGACGACGAGGTTTTTTATACCATTTCTAGTTACCAACGGAGTAAAACAGGGCTGTGTTATATAGCTGACGTTTTTCAGCATAGTATTCTCTACTATGCTTTCTGATGCTTAGAGAGACCCTAACATAGGTGTAGGTATCAAATATAGATTTGATGGAGGCTGCATCTTCAATCTGAACAGACTCATGGGCAAGAGATACGCCAAGGACGATACTGCTCCAGACTTTTCTTTGCCAATGACTGTGCCCTCAGCGTCAGTTCAGAAAGTAACATGCAAACAAGATTGGGTTTATTTTCTCTAGCCTGTGACGGTTTTTGTCTCACTATAAGCACCAAGAAAACCAAACAGATGCACCATCATATCTCTTACAAAGAACCCACCATCACCATAAAAGGATAAAACTTGGTAGCTGCTTACAAATTCGTCTACATAAGTCGCACTCTCTTCAAAGTAGAAATTATTGATGAAGAACTAGAGTATAGGAACTCCCTAGCCAGAGTGCGTTCGGCAGACTCAAGAGAAAAGCATGGAAGAAGAAAAGCATCAGCATCAATACTAAGTTAAAAATCTACAATGGCATCGTCCTTCCCTCTGGTAGTAGGACTTGGATAATTCACAGTATTAGAAATTATTGATACCATCCTCAAACGTTCTCAATTGAGGTGGCCAGGTCATGTGTGCCGCATGAACAAAAACCCTTTCTTCAAAGAAGCTCTTTTATTGCGAATTTCAAAATGGGGTTGTGAGAGAAGATCACGTAAGTGCTATAAGGACTTTGTAAAAGAAAGACCTTAAAAGTTACGAAACCCAGCGTGATGTGTGGGAACTTACAGCTCAGGACAGATCCCTCGAGGTCTCTTATTTGTCACATGACCAACCGCCCACTATTCCAAGAGGTTATTGCCCTAAATTATTTATTCAAAATGATAATTGACTTAACCCACCATCATCGCCCACGGAGATAAATCTCCATTATTTTCGTCGCTCTCCTTTTTATCTTCCGTGCATTAGATCATGATCATCTTTGGTGTGTATGTGTATATATATATATGTGTGTGTGTATGTATGTGTATGCGTGTGTAACCATACAACACGCACATGTGTTAATGGGGTTATTTACTGCTAGCGCCATATACTTAGTATAAAAGCCGACATTGGAGTTTCACTTGTTACACCAATCAGATCGCGTTGTTATGTTAATCTTTAAGAAAACAGAAAATATACTAACATACATTTCCTTTAATATTTTATATGTGTAACCTTAAAAACAGACTTATGTTCTGCGAATGTCTATATTTTCTATAGTTTTCTTCTCACAAAATGCGTGTTTACGTAAGA
>OZ024755.1:41044293-41051793 GCA_964016885.1 Eledone cirrhosa
ATATATATACATATATATATATATATAAATATATATATACATATATATATATATATATAAATATATATATACATATATATATATATATATATACATATATATATATATATATATATATACATATATATATATATATATATACATATATATATATATATATACATATATATATACATATATATATATATATACATATATATATATACATATATATATATATACATATATATATACATATATATATATATATGGTGGCTGCCAACTCGTTTTCGAGTACGGCCACTACTTTATATCCATGTAGGAGAACCCCTACCGATGCGCTGAACGAGTGTGACTTTTTAGTCCAGCCAGCGACTTGAAAACTCTGGTACAAACACTACACTTGTGACAATTACTGACACATAGTGCTGGGCCCATGGTACCATGTGACGACAAGTGCAGAGAGATCTCCAGATATAAAGCAATGCCTGTGCCGTGAAGCTTTTATAGTGAGCAAAGGCACTGCACAAAGCCAGTCCCACTCTCTTAACCAAGATGATATTTACCAAAAAGAAGAACAAGTCAACATCATTGGATACCATCAGGGTTGCAGGTGTTATATCAGAGTTTTCCTTCTCCTAGAATTCTGCCTTGACAAAGGCTAAGGGGTCATCCCTCCCGGTAATTTTGGATGGCCATTGACTCTTAAGAGCTCCTTTGCCCTTTCACAGGTTTTGTTTTTAGTCCTGCAGGATGTCCAAAGTCACCCTCCTCACCAAGAAACATATATATATATATATATATATATATATACATATATATATATATATATATATATATACATATATATACATATATATATATATACATATATATATAGTATTAGTTATACTATTTATGGTTATGTAAACACAAAACCTTAAGCAGTTGTAAGTATTTTACACACACCCTAAATAGTGGTAGGCAGTAATGTATTACTACCTTATTACCAGTAAGTTAAGTAGCTCAATGTAAAAACATCAGATGATTTACAGAGCAGTTATATGAGATATAAGAATCAAAGAACTGTTCAAAACATTATTGTGCTTACAGCTGTTTCCTCCAAACCGAGGTTTGGATTCTTCGGAGCAATTTATTAATGCATGGACAGTTTTATGACCTCCTTTTCAGCCGAGAGACATACCAACACATATTCAAACATTGATACATATTCAAACATTGTGGGTCAACATTCATTACAGAATTTAGAGTGGCAGTACACACTTCGAGATTACATTTATATTAATAGGTACAATCAAAAATCAAAGATATAGGTTAAAGTACAACATGAAGATAAGTGGTTATATAGTGCAAATGTTATATGTGTGGCACGCATGTGCGTCTTGTTTATATAGTGTGGCAGAGAGATATGTGTGGTAGAGGCACTTAGGTAGGTAAATAAGAGTGTTAGGTTGGTAGATCTGGTGGCAAAGTCTTTATATGATTGATATAGTCTGTGTGTGGAGAAATATTATAAGCATTAAAGATAGTGCAAGCATTAAAAGTGTTATAAGTATTGGAGATGCACAGCGCAGGGATGTCAAGTAATTCATGTACTTCGGCATTTTCATGGTCAAGGGAGTGTATATTTCGATTATATGCCTTTCACATAATCCACGACAATCCAGTTAGAGATCGTAGTCTGGTGTTCTTTAGTTCGATACAGGAGGTTGTTACGTTTCGAGAAACGCCATTGAATACCGGAAGTGTGTGTGTGGCTAAGGGGAGTTAATGCATGCGGGGAGGTAACTCTGGGGTTTCTATATCTAGCCATTAAAATGTGTCCCAATATAGACCCTAAATTCTATGGTGAGGTGCACCTTCCAAGAGAGACTTTTAAAGCATAAAGTGTACTAACTATAGAGTAGTTTAACTAAATTATGCTGAAGGTGATCATATTATTATTAAGGTGGATTAACCCATCTTAAGGTGCTACAAATGGAAATTATAGATGATGAGCGAGGATTCTAAATTAATGATCTCTGTGGTTGTAGTCTGCTCATATGACCAGGCGCGGTGATTGCAGGATTGCTTCAGGACCCAATGATCTCTGGTAAGATCTGGGTCATCGCTTGCTACATTGGATGTCGAAAGATAATCGTCCCCAGGCAGGCCAAAGGTCAATCCGCAGTCCTCGCGACCCCTCTCTGACCGTCAGATCATCCATATACGTACAACACGCAAGGCACTTATCATGGCCATGACCAATAGCGACCTGACTAGAGCCCAGGTTGATGTCATCCTTGCGGCCCGTAAAACCATAATCACCTTCGAGGACCAACTATGGACACGCAAGGATACGCACAACAACTTCGACATAACCATGGGATCTAGTGACTCGGCGCAGGTCACTGATTTGGTCGGCCTATACCTCCTCAATGAAATCCATAAAGACCTCCCTTACCTCAACGGTGGTTTGTACCGCGATGATGCACTTCTACTCATAGAATATAAAAAATTTAATATAGAAAGAACTAGAAAACAACTACATAAGACATTCAAAAACTTTAACCTTAGTATCACCATGGACAAAAACACTAAAAATGTTAACTTCCTAGACGCCACACTATACCTAGACTCAAAAATATATACACCTTTCCATAAGCCTAATGAGAAACTTATTTACGTAGATACCAAGTCTAATCACCCTAGATCAATATTAAACTCTATCTCTAAGGGGGTGTCCAATAGAATCTCTAGTCTGTCCTATGACGCAAACATATTTAGCAAAAACTCACAATATTACAATCAAGCATTAGCTAGCTCCGGCCATAATATAGAAATTGAGTTCCTACCTAAGAAAACACATAGCTACAACATCATCTCGCACAACATGTCCATGAGGAAATCTAATAATAGGAATAGCAACCACAAGTACACCAAAGCGGAGGGTGCCACCGGAAGTAACCATTACCATGGAAACTACTGTGAGGCCTTAGGAGGAAGCAACACACCAAACACTAAAAGCAAAAATAGAAGAAGAAATAATACATTTTTCAACCCTCCTTTCAACCTAAATGTCTCCACCAACATACCTAGGGCTTTCTTCTCACTACTAGATAAAAACTTCCCTCTAGGACACAAGTACCACAACCTCTTAAACAAAAACACCATTAAAATCTCATACTCTACGACGCCTAACTTAGCATACCACATAGCTAGCAGCAATAATAGTAAAATTAGTTCTTACTTCCAACAAACAAAATCACAACGGGATGCAAACCCTCTAAATACCACTGTAGCAAGCAACAATAGCAACGGCAGTAACAATAGAAATAACACTAGTATAAGTAATAACACCAGGGTTGTCAACCCGAACACCCAAAATCCTATATCCACCACACAGACTTCCGCATTGCATTATAACCAGCGGACTAACGCACAGAATAATTGTAACTGTAGAGCTAATAGAACCTGCCCTTTAGATAAAAAATGCCTAACCAAGGATGTCATATACTCATGCACAGTCACGACTAATAACTCTTCAGAAACCTATGTAGGCTCCACTTCTAACTGCTTCAAAATCAGATATAACTCGCACATCCACTCGTTCAAAAAGCACAGCCTAGCCAACTCCACCTCACTTTCTAGCTACATACACTATCTAAAATCTAAAAATAAACCATACACACTCAAATGGGAAGTGATAGGCAGCGCGACCTCGTACAAACCACCTAATAAATTCTGTAACCTCTGTATACTAGAGACACACAATATTATCTTCTCCAACCGTAACCTACTTAACAAAAAATCTGAGGTGTTTGCAACTTGCCAGCACCGCCTCAGACATTCCTTCCAAAACTTTAAGCCCTATATATAGCAATGTCGGACTGGAACCTAACACCACATCTATCATCAAACACCAGAGACACACCCTATACTACATACCCAACACTAGCTGATCCATTATAACACAAACAACGACATCCCTCTGGAACCCTTCGCAGGGAAAATACCCATTTATACCTCTACGGCAGGTGTGACAACATCCACCCACTTGGACGGCACTACACCGCTCTAAGGGTAATTTGAGCATGAATTGATCGGTTGGATGGTGTTGGGCAGAGGAAACACTTTCCTTAGACAGATGTAAAATGATTTAATCGAGTAGCGCTGTTGACCAGTAGGACCGGGCTGCTGAGCGCAGTGAGTGAATGCAATGCAACTGCCGTGCGGGTTGTACGTATATGGATGATCTGACGGTCAGAGAGGGGTCGCAAGGACTGCGGATTGACCTTTGGCCTGCCTGGGGACGATTATCTTTCGACATCCAATGTAGCAAGCGATGACCCAGATCTTACCAGAGATCATTGGGTCCTGAAGAAATCCTGCAATCACCGCGCCTGGTCATATGAGCAGACTACAACCACAGAGATCATTAATTTAGAATCCTCGCTCATCATCTATAATTTCCATTTGTAGCACCTTAAGATGGGTTAATCCACCTTAATAATAATATGATCACCTTCAGCATAATTTAGTTAAACTACTCTATAGTTAGTACACTTTATGCTTTAAAAGTCTCTCTTGGAAGGTGCACCTCACCATAGAATTTAGGGTCTATATTGGGACACATTTTAATGGCTAGATATAGAAACCCCAGAGTTACCTCCCCGCATGCATTAACTCCCCTTAGCCACACACACACTTCCGGTATTCAATGGCGTTTCTCGAAACGTAACAACCTCCTGTATCGAACTAAAGAACACCAGACTACGATCTCTAACTGGATTGTCGTGGATTATGTGAAAGGCATATAATCGAAATATACACTCCCTTGACCATGAAAATGCCGAAGTACATTAATTACTTGACATCCCTGCGCTGTGCATCTCCAATACTTATAACACTTTTAATGCTTGCACTATCTTTAATGCTTATAATATTTCTCCACACACAGACTATATCAATCATATAAAGACTTTGCCACCAGATCTACCAACCTAACACTCTTATTTACCTACCTAAGTGCCTCTACCACACATATCTCTCTGCCACACTATATAAACAAGACGCACATGCGTGCCACACATATAACATTTGCACTATATAACCACTTATCTTCATGTTGTACTTTAACCTATATCTTTGATTTTTGATTGTACCTATTAATATAAATGTAATCTCGAAGTGTGTACTGCCACTCTAAATTCTGTAATGAATGTTGACCCACAATGTTTGAATATGTATCAATGTTTGAATATGTGTTGGTATGTCTCTCGGCTGAAAAGGAGGTCATATAACTGTCCATGCATTAATAAATTGCTCCGAAGAATCCAAACCTCGGTTTGGAGGAAACAGCTGTAAGCACAATAATGTTTTGAACAGTTCTTTGATTCTTATATCTCATATAACTGCTCTGTAAATCATCTGATGTTTTTACATTGAGCTACTTAACTTACTGGTAATAATGTAGTAATACATTACTGCCTACCACTATTTAGGGTGTGTGTAAAATACTTACAACTGCTTAAGGTTTTGTGTTTACATAACCATAAATAGTATAACTAATACTATTAACTGCTCCATATCGTTGAGCTGACATATAATATTGCCAATATGCTAATCAAAGACCAACTCCCCATGTCAACTAAGAACATACCAATACCATCCAGGAATACATATGAGAAATTGCTGATCAACAGTGTAAATTCATTTATCAATAGAGTGAGATGGAGGACATTCCATTATGATAGAAACAAATCTAACAACTTGAATAATACTAACAATTTTGACTCCTTCGGCTTTAAAACCTTTAAAAGCCCCCCTCATAACACTCTACTTAACTCCTTTGAAAATGACCTAGTTAAACTAGTTAAGAACATTAAATACAATAAGCACCATATTAGAAGCAACACCTTCTTAAACAAACTTAACACTTCTATTAGTGGATTCAAAACTAGTAATAAAATTATTGTACACGCAGATAAAACTAATAACATATACAGCCTAGATTATATTACTTATAGAAAGTTTATATATAATGAACTACATAAAAGCTACAAAAAAACCACCTTGAAAAACTTAGAAGATATTAATGTAGAGGGTTATAATATAGTGTCTAAACTAGGACTACAGAGGCATACACAACCTTTCACTCCGAACCCCCCTAGATTCTCTCTGAAGGACCATAAGGAGAACTTCATCAGCAACCCCACGATAAGACTTATCTGCCCTTCCAAGTCCGACATTGGTATTATCAGCAAGAAGATTTTGGATAAAATCATCCCACAAATTAAACACAAGATACACCTTAAACAATGGGGAAATACGGGTGAAGTAATTGAATGGTTTAAGGATATCAAGAATAATAAGATTATTATTCATTGATATCATTAAACCATTCAATACTTCACCCGTATTTCCCCTATCCTATTAAATAAGGCACTTATCATGGCCATGACCAATAGCGACCTGACTAGAGCCCAGGTTGATGTCATCCTTGCGGCCCGTAAAACCATAATCACCTTCGAGGACCAACTATGGACACGCAAGGATACGCACAACAACTTCGACATAACCATGGGATCTAGTGACTCGGCGCAGGTCACTGATTTGGTCGGCCTATACCTCCTCAATGAAATCCATAAAGACCTCCCTTACCTCAACGGTGGTTTGTACCGCGATGATGCACTTCTACTCATAGAATATAAAAAATTTAATATAGAAAGAACTAGAAAACAACTACATAAGACATTCAAAAACTTTAACCTTAGTATCACCATGGACAAAAACACTAAAAATGTTAACTTCCTAGACGCCACACTATACCTAGACTCAAAAATATATACACCTTTCCATAAGCCTAATGAGAAACTTATTTACGTAGATACCAAGTCTAATCACCCTAGATCAATATTAAACTCTATCTCTAAGGGGGTGTCCAATAGAATCTCTAGTCTGTCCTATGACGCAAACATATTTAGCAAAAACTCACAATATTACAATCAAGCATTAGCTAGCTCCGGCCATAATATAGAAATTGAGTTCCTACCTAAGAAAACACATAGCTACAACATCATCTCGCACAACATGTCCATGAGGAAATCTAATAATAGGAATAGCAACCACAAGTACACCAAAGCGGAGGGTGCCACCGGAAGTAACCATTACCATGGAAACTACTGTGAGGCCTTAGGAGGAAGCAACACACCAAACACTAAAAGCAAAAATAGAAGAAGAAATAATACATTTTTCAACCCTCCTTTCAACCTAAATGTCTCCACCAACATACCTAGGGCTTTCTTCTCACTACTAGATAAAAACTTCCCTCTAGGACACAAGTACCACAACCTCTTAAACAAAAACACCATTAAAATCTCATACTCTACGACGCCTAATTTAGCATACCACATAGCTAGCAGCAATAATAGTAAAATTAGTTCTTACTTCCAACAAACAAAATCACAACGGGATGCAAACCCTCTAAATACCACTGTAGCAAGCAACAATAGCAACGGCAGTAACAATAGAAATAACACT
>OZ024755.1:41069293-41074293 GCA_964016885.1 Eledone cirrhosa
ACATTGATATAAGAAAACAATTTCTTACCGCTGTCAAAAATCATGTCCGTAAAGTTGGTCTCTTCCACCTCGAATGACCGCTAAATTTGAAATTCCAGCAGTTTTTGACTGAGGAAGTATCATAGCGACACGAAGCGGGAAGGGGAGACAACCCACGAAATGAGGAAAAAAATAATAATATACACGCGGGTTAATTAGTTTTTTTGAAAACATTATCAATCCAACGTGTTTAAGAACTCAATTGAAAATAAAAAAATAAATATATGCTTGTATAAATTACACACGCATATAGATATTTTCTTAGGCTAAATCAGAAGTTGTACCCGATATATATATATACAATGATATTATTCTATTATATATTTCAAGGGTACCAAAATTTGCTTATATATATATATATATATATATATATATATATATATATATAGTAATAATAATTATGAGTTTAAGAAGATCATCATAAGCTGAGTCTCTGACTATTTTGATTCCTTACTAGGATATTTTACTTGATTTTTATCGATGATCAAACTATCGAAAAACATAAACAGTACAACGTTCTATTTGATCTCTCCGGCGATATTTGGGTTCATACTTAACTATTAATCCAGAATTTCCTGCCGACAAGACTACCATTAAAGATATGTCACTGATTCCATAATGAAAATTAAGTAGTGAGAATTTAATACTGAAATTACCGCCTGTTCAAAAGTTTTAGATCAATTCTAAAGACATTGCACTGATATGGCCACTGATACGGGAATGCTGTAAATAAACTAGGACTTTCCAGGTGTGGGTGTCTTTTTGTATAGCTTTCATCACAACAGCCCACACAATATCTTTTATTATAGTCATATAAACAGTGGGTGATGATCCCATCCTAAGCAAAGAGCTGAAAGTTGACGAAACGTATTCGGTCATGGAGTGCTGAATTGGCCGCCAACACCGAAAACTAAATATTTCCTTCTGTTGAACAATGATGTCTTACAGCAATGAACAGTAACATGTGGCATGTTGACAGCAGATATTCAGAGGATCGGCCTCTTAGTAAGGAACGTGGAATAGGAAATAAAGTATTTATATCATGAAATTAACTATTTTAATAGTTCCATAATTATATATATATATGTATGTATAAATATATCTGTGTTTTGTTTTATTTTCAGACACATTCTATTTACTCCTTTACACTACCAAACCGAACTCGCTTGGGAAAATGTGTAGCATCGGGTCGTGCTAGTATTGGGTCTATGCCCCTAAAACACACGGAACGAGCATTTTATAAACAAGAAGATAGCGGTTGGAGACCAATCCTCGAGTCAGATGTGTCTCGTTGTTCATCACCTGATATATACATCAAATACCATTCACCACATCTTAGTGAAATTTCCAAAGTAAATACTAATTCCACACCTAACCTATTTATTGACGAGACACCTGAAATGGTGGAAAACAATTCTATATCAACAACTCAAATACGACATATGTCATCTAGCTTCCCCAATGAAACCATGTTCCATAATGGTGGAAGTCGTAGTTGCGAATCTACCCAAGAATTAATAGAAAACAATAAAGAAACTTTAGAAAATAAGTTAGATCCACAGAGTTTAGAGAACGGAAATCAATCAAAGAATTCATCTAATATCGATGAAGTGACTTGTGATATTAATGATATTAACAAAAACAATATATCTGGACAAGAACCAAAACACATTCAACAGAAAGAAGATAGCATTCCAGTTAAGCCAATTGTTCCGACTAAAAGTAAAAAGGTGAATGCTAAGTCAAGTAAATCCAAGAAAACACATTCTGGAAGTCATCATTCCCGAGAATTATCGCAAGAGGAAGTTGAATTTGAAGAAAAAGCAAAAAATTTGTATCAAAACCTAAAAGAACACGATAAAGAATTATTAATTGCTTTAAAACCGAACAACAAACGAGCTACGGATTATGTTAAGAGTGTCTTTGATATACAAATTAGATCGAGTCATTCAAATTCTTTACTACAAGAAAATTTGGAGAACCAAACACAAACGGAAGGAACGGAAAATGAAGAAGACAGGTAAGTCTCTATTTAAATTATCTTGCGGTAGTTTTCTATAAATACCTTCATTGCTCTTTCTGTCTCCTCTTCACATTCTCTCTCTCTCTCTATATATATATATATACATGTATTAATTCTGGCAATATTACACACATATGACCCTCCCCAAGTATAACAATATATATACATATATATATATATATATATATATATATATATATATATATATATATATATATATATATATATATATATATATATATATAATTCAAGAGATAAGAGTAACATGGTTGTCTGTACAATAAGGGCTTTATTCACAGTGCTGACAATTGTTTCTTTGATCTGGTAGGTCTAGAGTTCGCTAATCGCTAGATGTTGCGTCAATCGAACTCCAATACTTTGTTTATAACCAGTTAATTCATCAGAGCGAGCGTACACACACACACACACACACACACATACACACACACACACACACACACACACACACACACACACACACACACACGCCCATCCCCTCAATCTATCTTATTTCTCATTGTTTCTTCTGATGAAAGACTAGCGTCCGAAACGTTAAAACCCTCTTCCTGGTTAACCTAATATACATACCTTTCATATACTGTACCGATTGTGTTGCTATTTCTGTTTACCTTTTACACACACACACACACATTATATATATATATATATATATATATATATATATATATATATATATATATATATATATATATATATATATAAGTCATTTGACTCTAATACTTTAGACATCTCAACGAATGTATAAAATATAAGATAAGATATCACTCAGAGAAGTAATTTAACATATTAGACTTATGCCAAAATCTCAATTTAGGGTAGTATAAGTCAGACCGACTAAAATAAGTTAGTTTACCTCATATAATTGTCTCCCTACCGTGGTTTCATGAATAAAAGAAACATTATTGATTAATTCAAATCATTAGAACAACCACTGTTTGAAGAACTTATTGGAAGAATTTATTCTATCGTCAGTGGAGAATTCTTTGGAACCAGATGAGATATTGATCATAAAGTATACACGTTTCAATGATTTGAAATAATTAATAATGTTTCTTTTATTCATGAAACCACGGTAGAGAGAGAATTATATGAGTTAGACTAACTTATTTTAGTCGATCTGAGATTTTGGCATCAGTTTGATGTATATATATAATACCTCCCGGTCGACGCAGGTGGTAATTTTTAAAGGGCGGTTCCCCAGCATGGCCTCAGCTGGAACAGGTAAAAGAGTATATATATATATATATATATATATATATGGGATAACAAGTTATCGTTTTAGGTAATCCAGTTAGAGGTTGTGAGTACTCTGTACTATGGATAGTTTTAACGTACGGCGTTATTTGACTCAACAAGAGGTTTCCTTAGTTAGGTAGCGAGTTTGCGAGAATTCCCATCCTTGGAGTAATAATAGTGAAAGAGTGAAGAATAACATGGTCGGCTGTACAAAAAGGGTTTTATTTACAGTATTAACAATTGTTTCATTGATCAGGTGAGTCTAAATGCCGCTAATCACTCGAAGTTGCGTCACTCGACCTTAAATTCAGTGTGTCTGATCAAATCATCGGAATACCGATGATTTGATCAGAGGCGCGAAGAAATAGCCCTGAACTCCTATCGTATACTTAGGGGGAACCGTCCTGACAAACGGTACCTTGGACATTATAAACTTGGTGGATCGCACCACCCTGTGTCTGAACACTGTCGAGTTATTCCAGACGATGAGAGAGAGAGAGAGCGAGACAGAGGAAGAATCACCTCCAATACTGAACTGGTAGTTTATTTATCGAACACGAGAAGATGAAAGGCAAAATTGACCTCAGTGAGATTTGAAGTGAGAATGCAGTGAGTTGAAATAAATATGGAGATGTTTAATTGGGCGGCTGAAACACATCTAATAATTAACCACCTTCAGTAATAGATGAAGAAAATAAGATATATCCCGATACTTATAATATGTATTGTGAAACTAAACACTACCACCAAACAGATATCTCAACATAGATTGAGTACAGTACTTCATACGACTTAGTAGTTTCAGGATCATGCATATTATGTAAAGACTGCAGGTTACTAACTAGTTTGTCTCTATGCATTAGTAACCTTTACTAAACAGATATATAACTCACTGCTCGACTAATACGGACAATTACTCAGTCTGGAATAAGTTTCTATTTCAAGAATAGTAAATGCCTTTTGTTCCTTCAAAATACGCTTATCAGAGTAATTTTTGAATACCAGTTGCCACCGCAATCTCATGGTTTCATCAGTCCAATTCTTCAGATTAACCAAAGAGAAATTCCGTAAAGTAAATCTTGTATTTTCTCTTCACTTGTTTCTCTTCGAAATCTTGTTTGTGTTTCTTTTGGTTTTTAGTTATGTATATATTTATGTAAGTATGTATATATGTATATATGTATGTATGTATATATGTATGTATATATGTATATATGTATGTATTTATATATGTATGTATATATATATGTATATATGTATGTATCTATGTATTTATGTCCGGTCACCAGTTGATGCTAGTGGTAACATGTATCCCAGTACAACCTGTCCCAGGTCGGGACGTTGGCGACTTAACTGGCAACACCACCAAGGTTTCTTGGAGAGGAGGGTGACTTTGGACATCCTGCAGGACTAAAAACAAAACCTGTCAAAGGGCAAAGGAGCTCTTAAGAGTCAATGGCCATCCAAAATCACTGGGAGAGATGACCCCTTAGCCTTTGTCAAGGCAGAATTCTAGGAGAAGGAAAACTCTGATATAACACCTGCAACCCTGATGGTATCCAATGATGTTGACTTGTTCTTCTTTTTGGTAAATTTCATCTTGGTTAAGAGAGTGGGACTGGCTTTGTGCACAGCCTTTGCTCACTATAAAAGCTTCACGGCACAGGCATTGCTTTATATC
>OZ024755.1:41079293-41089293 GCA_964016885.1 Eledone cirrhosa
CCTATTTGAAAGCTACTCCGTAAGCTGTTTTATCTATCATCTTTACGGGGTCGATAAAATAAAGTACCAGTAATGCACTGGGTAATTGCTGGCCTTGTGCCAAAAGTAGAAACAATTATCTGTGGATTAGCAGTATCGGTAGAGGGTCGGGGGCCATGCTTTGACGTATAGAGTTACAGCCCTTGCCATTCTGAGTTCAAATCCCGCCGAGGTTAACTTTGCCTTTCATCCTTACGGTGTCGATAAAATAAAGTACCAGTAATGAACTGGGTTATTGCTGGCCTTGTGCCAAAACTAGAAACAATTATCTCTACTAGCATAAAAACCACTTTTCGAGTGGTTTTCTGCTAGCATGTGTAGTGTGAACGCAAATATATATGCATGTGGTTGTTATACGTCAAATAAAATCGTAATTGACAATATTCACAGAAATTGAACAGAAATTGAACGAAGTCTGTGTTACACTCTCTTCTGTAATCAGTAAAGTAATCCATGACACATTTAAAAAAGACGATATTGTATATAAACTGCATATATAATAAACTAAAACATTATGAAAACGAAAAAGTAGAAAATTAGCGACCTAAATATAATAATGCAAATATAAGAACGTTTACATAAGTGATGTAATAAGTGTTATGATATAACGGATGCTAACTGGAAGTGTTGACATTTGAAAATTTTAAAGAAGTGAATCTTAAAATAAGCAATACTTTATATATAAGAATATTTATGTTTAATGAAGAGCTACGAAATTTAGTAGTTAAATTACATAATATCCATTCATTATTTATTCAGAGTAATCCAACTTATTTTACTAACGGGATAAAAGATTATAAAACGGACACTATCCCGCACTTCTCCCTTTATTATAGATTTATTTGTTTTATCTTTTCTTTAATTTCTAACTAGGTGGCCATCCCCACTGGCTCCCCCTCCCCTCCTACATATCTTTACCTTATTACCTCTAACCCTTGCAATAAACTATAAGCAGGACATCAGTTATCTCCCTTGTCTTCTCAAAGAGGGGTTGCCTCCTTTTTCACTCCTATATATATATATATATATATGTGTGTGCGTGGTGTGTGTGTGTGTGTGTGTGTGTGTGTGTGTGTGTGTGTGTGTGTGTGTGTGTGTGTGTGACAGACACCTAGACAGAGAAACATCTTTTCTTTTACAATATATATATTAGGCAATCATGCAGTGTTTTAGTATATTGAAGGTGTCGGGGTTAATGGTGAGGGTGTTCGGTTACCGATTGTAACACTGACTTCCGGCAGCGAAACATAAGTTATATATACAATTGAAATCTGCACTGAATCTCCCTGAGAATTATGTTAAAGGCCCGTTTGTCTGTGGAATGCTCAACCGCTTACACGTTCATTTCATAAATGGGTTGTTCTGTTGATCTAACAACTGAAACACTCATAGTCGACAACGACGGAGGTCCCAATACACAACACAAGGGAGCTGATATCTGACTAACAATCCGTTTTAAAAGCTGCCCCGAAAACTGATTTATTTATCATCATCTCTTCAACTTTATGTAGTTTATTTGTTTTATCTTATCTTCCATTTCTAAATTGGTAATCAGTGGTGTCTTGGTGTAGTGAAATACTTGCAGTAAATGTCACAGAGAGTCTGTCGTTGTTGTTATTTAGCCCCAGGTCGGAACTGAGGTTCATGAGCTAAGGGTTACGATATATCTCTGAAAGGGCTAGGAAAACTCAATCTTTTGCTTTTGAAACATTGATAAAATGGAAAATGCTTACATGTTATACAATGCATGCATGGTCCCGTAACTCCCGTAACAGGAGCTTCGTATTGACATGTGGTGTTTCTAGGGTATTTTAAAACCTGCTGGAGCCTATCTCTCCAGGTCTGAACACAGCCAGTTTCTTCCAGAGAAAGAGAGAAAGTGAGAGAGAGGAAGTGAGAAAGAGATATAGAGGAAGAATCGACCCCAGTACTTGACTGGGACTATTTTTTATCGACCTCGAATAGATGAAGGGTAAAGTTGACCTCAGCAGGATTTAAAGACAGAGAGCAGAGAGATGGAACGAGTACCGCAAAGTACTCTATCTGACGTTCTAACGACTCTACCATTCTATCTGACGTTCTAACCACTCTACCATTCAATCTGACGTTCTAACCACTCTACCATACTATCTAACGTTCTAACCACACTACCATTCTATCTGACGTTCTAACCACTCTACCATTCTATCTGACGTTCTAACCACTCTACCATACTATCTGACGTTCTAACCACTCTACCATTCTATCTGACGTTCTAACCTCTCTACCATACTATCTGACGTTCTAACCACTCTACCATACTATCTGACGTTCTAACCACTCTACTATTCTATCTGACGTGCTAACCACTCTACCATTCTATCTGACGTTCTAACCACTCTACCATTCTATCTGACGTTCTAACCACTCTACCATTCTATCTGACGTTCTAACCACTCTACCATTCTATCTGACGTTCTAACCACTCTACCATACTATCTGACGTTCTAACCACTCTACCATACTATCTGACGTTCTAACCACTCTACCATTCTATCTGACGTTCTAACCACTCTACCATTCTATCTGACGTTCTAACCACTCTACCATTCTATCTGACGTTCTAACCACTCTACTATTCTATCTGACGTGCTAACCACTCTACCATTCTATCTGACGTTCTAACCACTCTACCATTCTATCTGGCGTTCTAACCACTCTACCATTCGCTGCCTTTATGTTATATAATAAGACAGGTCAAAAGCAACATTAACTACAAACAAAATACTAAACGCGCTCCATTAGAATATATTGGTTTATTTCTGTGACACAATATGGCTGAAAGGTTAAGAAGTTCGCTTTGCAGTCATTCGATCCTGGGTTCGATCTCACTGTATAACGATTGAAAAACAAATAACTCTGTGATGTTCGTTTTTTTCCTTCTTTTCTTAAGCCCACTAATTTCTGAGAAGATCGTGGGGGAAGAGACGCTAGATACAGATTCCAGGGGATCCTATTGTAAGTAGCCATCTCTGGAGCCCATAGCGTGACAAACCAAGGTTATTGATGTTACCAAAACATCTTGCCTGTGCTTTACCTCAAGGTCTCCTGTCGGCAGCTTTTCCCCGTAAAATCTGTCCTGTGATTCATCCCCCAGTACTACAACTATGATCTTTCGATAAGAAATAGCGAATCTACCCGATGAAACTCCCTAATCTACTAGCTACACACCCTATCGAGTAACATTACTTCCAAGACCCTTCTGTGGAACCTCATTTCGGCCGTTTATATTCACGATCCTATTCGGTCCATCATTACTCAAAATTCATGACCATAAGTAAGGGTAGACATGAATACAGAAATGAAGATAGGGAGTTTGACTTTTCCACATACCTACCTTCTTCTGATGGCCGAATGCTCAAGCTGGGGCATGCATCAGCTCCAGCAAAGTTTGCACTAAATTCCACCTCCTGCCTTCCATAATTCGTGAAAAGGGTTCCCAAATATTTGAACTTCTCCACCTGTTTCAATGTAATATTCATTCATCCTGAACCTTTCATTTCCGTCAGAAAATCGTTTAAACCATCTGCAAAAACTCCTTGTTTGGTTTTCTTCAATTTAATTGCGTAACGTTGCTCTATGTTTCCATGCATCTTGCCACGGGTTGACAGCTCGGTGAATCGTGTCACCCCGATTCCACCACGTACACCGCTCGGCTGGTAAATAGGAAGTTGCTAGTTAGTCACTTTATACATTATATGTAAGTCTACTTCACCACCAAGTAGCATTCTAATTGAATGATATTTAATGCCACTCCTGAAATTTTCTCGTATATATATATATAAGAAAATGAGGGTTATTTTAATGAAAAAAGACATATATATCTGTGTATGTGTATATATGTGTGTGTGTGTGTGTATCTGTGTATGTGTATATATATATATATATATATATATATATATATACGTATATATATATATATATATATGTGTGTGCGTGTGTGTGTGTCTGTATGTATATATATATATATATATACAGTATATATATATATATACGATGGCAGAGTAAGTCCTTTGCGGTGGGTCTTTGATCCGGCCCTTTACGTTCTAATATCAAATCCTTACTGAACCCTACCTTGTCTTTCGTCCTCAAGGCGTCGATAAAATAAAGTACTAATGAAGGACCGCGGTTAAATTGACTGTCAACCTCTGACAATATTCTGTAAGCTAGTATCCTAAAGAAAAGCTGAAATCTCCATCTAAAAGTTGGGGTGGGGTAACAATTAAAGGTGAAATAACACACCCGCTACATCAGTGTCATGTATCTGTGTGTATCTATTACATGTAACATAGATACACACACACACAGACACACACTCAGGCACACACACTCAGACATACACACACTCAGGCACACACACACACTCAGGCACACACACTCAGACATACACACTCAGGCACACACACACATACATACATACACACACTCAGGTACACACACTCAGACATATACACACTCAGGCACACACACACACTCAGGCACACACACTCAGACATACACACTCAGGCACACACACACACATACATACATACACACACTCAGGTACACACACTCAGACATATACACACTCAGGCACACACACACTCAGGCACACACACTCAGACATACACATACTCAGGCACACAGACATACACACACTCAGGTACACACACACAGACATACACACACTCTGGCACACACACACACCCAGGCACACACACATACATACACACACTCAGGCACACACACAGACATTCACACACTCAGGCACACACACTCAGACATACACACTCAAACACAGAGACACACACGCACACGCTACATCAGTATTATCTATCTGTAACTCCCTCCAGAGCATAGATACAGACACACACACACAAACACAAACACATACAGACGCACACACACACACAGACTCACACACACACAGACTCACACACATATGCAGACATACACAGATACACACACACACACATATACACTTGCAGATTCACATACATACACACACAATGACCTATATTGTGATACATACACACTTGCATTCTCACATAGACACACACGCACACACACACAGACACAACATTCTCACTCTCTCTATCTCCCTTATCTCTCTCTCTCTCTTTCTCTGACTAGTTCACAAATATCTGGTCTCACTCCTCCCTCTCTCACTCTCTCTCACTCTCTCTCGCCCTCTCATTCTCTCCTCTCTCTCGCCCTCTCATTCTCTCCTCTCTCACTCTCTCTCCCTTCCCTCTTTTCTCTGCCTCTAACAGTAATTCTGAACCATCTGAAGACTACCATGTATAGCTGTTATTTGAGGTTCAGTAACATCTGTTAATAACGATATGACATTGATTTATGTATCTATTCTAGTTCCACAGATGTGATTTCAAAAGATGTTTTAACACCAGATCAACAACGAAACAAAGCTGATGATAATTGTATTGTCAAACAAAAGGTTTGTAGACGATAATCATTTTGAAGTTTCTTGATTTATTGATTTGTTTATCCCCTTACCTTAACCTCCTTCTTTTCCCAAACAATGAAACATAGATGTCACTTCCTCGTCTCCCTCACCTTTATCTTTCTATTTCATATTTTATTTCTCTTTCTATCTTCTGAGAAAGGACTAGCGCTCGAAACGTTCAGAATCTTTTGCAACTATATCAAGTGTTAGACATCCTGGCGAAACAATTGAAACAACGCTCTTATCTAAGCTCATAGAATCAGATAATGATTTCTAAGGCTTGTAGATCTGATCTGATAATTCAAACCATAAAAATATCGATGTTTTATTAGACACAAGAATGCATAAGACAATTCTGCTAATTTGGAAAAGTTGTTCAAAATTAATTGAAATACAAAATATCCAGGAGTAAAAAAAAAAAAAACTATACAATAGACATGACAATAAAAAAAAAAAAACGAAAGAGGAAAATAATAATAAGAAAAGGTAAGAAAAGATGGGAATTAAGCAACGAAATAAAGTGGAAGAGGCATAACCCCAGTCTTGGTGGTGTTTCAGCTGCACTCCGCAGATCAAATGGCAGAGAATGGTCACTGACACCTGCTACAACAGCCACTCTACCTCATGGAGCGCCTTCTTTAGTAGGATTGCCCTCTTTCCGACTTTACGGAGGAAATCAGCAGTTCAGAGACCAAGGACACTTGATCTCAACGGTGACTGGTACGAATAGGAAGCGGTCGGTCAAATCCTAGTTATTTTACCCTTCTCTGCGGCAGTGTGGGGACTAAGGACAGCTCAGGTTTCTACGGTAGGAACAGGAAGCGGTGGGTCACACCCTAGTTATCTTCCCCTTCTCTGCGGCAGTGTGGGGACTAAGGACAGCTCAGGTTTCTACGGTAGGAACAGGAAGCGGTGGGTCACACCCTAGTTATCTTCCCCTTCTCTGCGGCAGTGTGGGGACTAAGGACAGCTAAGGTTTCTACGGTAGGAACAAGAAGTGGTCTGTCAGGCCCTAGTTATCTTCCCCTCCTCTGTGGCAGTGAGGACCAAGGACAGCTCAGTTTTCTACGGTAGGAAAAGGAAGTGGTCTGTCAGGCCCTAGTTATCTTCCCCTCCTCTGTGGCAGTGAGGACCAAGGACACCTCAGGTTTCTACGGTAGGAAAAGGAAGTGGTCTGTCAGGCCCTAGATATCTTCCCCTCCTCTGTGGCAGTGAGGACCAAGGACACCTCAGGTTTCTACGGTAGGAAAAGGAAGTGGTCTGTCAGGCCCTAGTTATCTTCCCCTCCTCTGTGGCAGTGAGGACCAAGGACAGCTCAGGTTTCTACGGTAGGAACAGGAAGTGGTCTGTCAGGCCCTAGATATCTTCCCCTCCTCTGTGGCAGTGAGGACCAAGGACACCTCAGGTTTCTACGGTAGGAAAAGGAAGTGGTCTGTCAGGCCCTAGTTATCTTCCCCTCCTCTGTGGCAGTGAGGACCAAGGACAGCTCAGGTTTCTACGGTAGGAACAGGAAGTGGTCTGTCAGGCCCTAGATATCTTCCCCTCCTCTGTGGCAGTGAGGACCAAGGACACCTCAGGTTTCTACGGTAGGAAAAGGAAGTGGTCTGTCAGGCCCTAGATATCTTCCCCTCCTCTGTGGCAGTATGGGGACTAAGGACAGCTCAGGTTTCTACGGTAGGAAAAGGAAGTGGTCTGTCAGGCCCTAGATATCTTCCCCTCCTCTGTGGCAGTGAGGACCAAGGACACCTCAGGTTTCTACGGTAGGAAAAGGAAATCGTCATCAATGTGTTGATCTAACATTTAGGTTATGATTTCAGAGATATCGTTGTTAATTTCAGAATTGTTCCAGCAATGAACATCTCATGATTTTCCCAGGTCTAAATTACCGCAAATATTATTCTTTCTTTTTCTTTCTTTATTTATTTTTTCAACTGACAGGGTGTAATTTCAAGGGGTGGGGAGGGGCTGCTATTTCTAATAGGTCGAGCTACGCTTTTCAGATGACATTGACCAAATTGTGCTGGTGCTTGTAATAGTGGCAGTGTTAATACCAACGGTAGACAGGCCACTTTCAATAAGCCATTATTCTAAATATAGCTCTTAAACAAATCTCAGTTTGTCCATCTTCTATAAACAATTTGGTAACTAGAAATATTTCCGAGGTCATTAGACACAGCTATGTACTATGTAGTAGTAGTAGTAGTAGTAGTATTTTTTATTTATTTTTCTTGTTCATCCTGTTGTTTTTTACACTTATTTTCGTTTTCAACTATTTTCCCTGGAATGAAAGTAAGAAAAAAAATATTAATTTCTTTTTACATTCATCAGATTAGACGCAGCATGGCCGAATGATTGAGAAGTTGAATTCGCAATCATTAGTCCCGGGTTCAGTCCCACTGGGTGGCATGTCGTTATTTACTAAAGATTCGGGTTACCCCTGCCTCCTGAATGAAATTAAGTAGTTGGAAAAAGTTTGGGAGCCCGGCGGATATATTCTACCTGTAATTCAAAGGTTCGAGCCTTGTCACACACATTGTTGTCCTGAATCTCCCCGAGAATTACGTTAAGGGTACACATGTATCTGTGGAATGCTCGGCTACTTACACGTTAATTTCATGAGCAAGCTGTTCCACTGATCGAACAACTGGAACAATCATCGTTGCAAGAGACGGAGGTCCATGGAACACCTTTCACCAGATGTTGTGGAAATGAATTGTCGGGATGTTCCTACTTTATCATGAGAAGCTGTGTTGTAAGAGATAGGAAATAGTTACAACCGGAAGTTGGAAGCACGACATCGTCTGCTGACATCGCTACACTTTACACCTACTCCTTTAAACAAAAGCATATCCTCAGTAAAAACATTTTTCTCTGCAGATTCTTTAAACATCTCCCTATACCGACCTCTAGTGTTCACATGTGTATACATATGTTCGCTAGACGGGCATCCGAGAGAATCTAGCATCAGATTTTTCTCACGAATTTATCAGAAATATTTTCTGTAGATAATGACTTTGTTTATAGATGCTCTACAGTAATGTTTATAAAAGTTTAAATATGATTATACATCGTTAGTGGATTGGCAGTATCGGTAGAGGGTCGGATGCCATGCTTTCCAGCATAGTTATGCCCTTTTATGGTCTGAGTTCAAATCCCGCCCAGGTTAACTTTGTCTTTCATCCTTACGGGGTCGATAAAATAAAGTACCAGTAATGCACTGGGATAATTGCTGGCCTTGTGTCAAAAGTAGAAACAGTTATATGTCGATATTTAGAAACAGTAATACAGGAATGGTTGTTTAATGACAACAGATTCAATCAAAGAGTAGACAGGAAAGCTTTAAAAAAAATAAACCAGTCACCCGAAATTAGGGAAAGAAAAACTCTTTCTTTTCTATTTCTTCTATCTCTCATTTTATTTTCTGATGAAGGACTAACGTCTGAAACGTTAAGGCTCTTTTCCTGCTATATCAGGTGTTAAACTAATATATATCGTTATTATACTGCATTATTCCCTCGTGTTGCTTTTCCTTTTTGAATTTTTTCACACACACACACATAATATAAATTCAAAATAGGGAGCACACAGAACAAAGACAATGGAAAAAAAAAACAAGGGAAAAACGGACAGTCCCATCTCGTTAGTCAATCTCTGGACATCACTAGGATGAAGGAAAAGATACGGAGGGAATACATAAGGAGAATGAGACAGGTAACAAAAAGTGAGCTAAACCCCTGCAACAATTTAAAAGCCGTTAACAGCCTAGCAGTACCACTCGTAACACAACTTTAACATCATAAACTGTAACCTGTAGAAACTACAAAGGTTGGACACTAAGACCAGAAAATTACTGACAACTGAAAACATGCACCACGTTAAAGTCAATGTACATAGGCTGTATATTTCAAGGAGAGAAGCTGGAAAGGGCCTCCTACAACTAGAAGATGCATACAAAACAGCGACCATTGGATTGGATAGCTACCTCCACCCCACCCGAGATGAACTTATTAAGCCTGCACTCAAGCATGAACGAATTAAGAAACTACATTCAATACAAAAGAGGCAAGCAAATTTAGGCAAAAACTGAACATGGAACAAGACATACCCATAGCAAATCAACAACAGAGTGCTGCACAACTAGCTATGACTATGAAGATCAAAGCAAAGATCCCCCCAAACAGAGGAACTAAACCGTGAATGGAAGGTAAAACCACTACATGGTATATTCCCAGAACGACTCTCTGACACTGATATCGATCAACATGACTCACTATCCTGGCTCAGAAGTGTTGGTTTGAAAGCAGAGACTGAGGGACTCTTAGTTGCTGCACAAGACCAATCTCTAAACACTCCGGCCTATAGACAGAGAATAGTGAAAGATGGACTAGCCCTCTGCAGAATATGATACAAACATGAAGAAACGGTAGATCATGTTATCTCCGGGTGTTCAGAGCTGGTAAAAACTTACTATATAGA
>OZ024755.1:41101793-41104293 GCA_964016885.1 Eledone cirrhosa
GATGCTGGAACTTAGTAAAATAACGTTTTAATGAGTAAGATGATGTTTGGAAAATTACTTTCGAAATATTCTTACATACAATCATGATAGGTTGTTTTAATATAAATATCCGTACTTTAAAACTGGCAGCTTTGTATCATAGGAGTAGGTTTCGGGTGGTTTGCTATAAAAACGTGTAACTGTAATGAAGTTTTCTATGAGTAAAGTTGTTAACAGTTTTGGCCGATTTTTATAAAGTGAAGCTTTGAGCTC
The DNA here is from genome assembly GCA_964016885.1 of Eledone cirrhosa. Classification (NCBI taxonomy): domain Eukaryota; kingdom Metazoa; phylum Mollusca; class Cephalopoda; order Octopoda; family Eledonidae; genus Eledone; species Eledone cirrhosa. The sequence goes on from OZ024755.1 coordinate 41,102,046, forward strand.
CACCCTGAGGTGTTGAATGACAGAATAAATAGACAAATGTTGGATTAATCCACCCTCAGATCGGTCAAATTAACGTGTGTTTAATTAGCTTTCAAAATTAATGAGTGTGGCTTAGTGATTAGAGAATTGGATTCGCAATCGTGAGGTTGCTAGTTCCATTCTCGGACCGAGCGATGCGTTATGTCCTTGAGCAAGATACTTTATTTCACGTTGCTCCCTCTTCCAAGAGTTGCGAGCGGATGATAGTATCAGCGATGGAAAGACCAAAGAAAACATTGTTTCCTTGGTCCGTCTCACTCGGTAAACGTATGAAGTTTGGGATCTTGTCGACTGATCTTGTCCTTAATATTAAGTGCATTTGTTTGTGTAGTTAGAGCTTGAACTGATGTTTGACTGTGTGACTGAAGCGACTGCTTCACAAGCACGTCATTCCACTTCCCACTCAACAAGACATTAATCAACTATCATAGTTTCAATCTGATCATTGAGAAAAGATTTCCATAAAACTGTCCAAGAAGGCATTCACTGGTTCCATTACACATGGGATGCGCTTATTTCTTTTACTGTTTTCAGCAATTAAGAGGTGGTCACACACACACACACACACACACACACACACACACACACACATATATATATATGTATATATATATATATATATATACACACACACTCACACACACACACTCACACACACACACATATATATATATATATGTTACACCCGGATGTAACCCATGCGCAAACTAAGCACACAACACACAAAAACAAGATGGTGTAGGACAGAACAAAGGAGAGACACACAAAATAAAAACCTAGTCACTGAGGAGGTCACAATGTGTGACGAAAGAGCTTTGATAATATATAAACTTAGAATAAATTGAAGTGAAAAACCAACAGGTGCGTGTGTTTTTATTGGCAGCATGACCCCAAAGTATAACAAGATCCAAGACCTCATTCGCTTAACAAGTGGGGTGGAGCTCGTTAAATCGGACCGAGGAAACAATGTTTCCGTTGGTCTTTCCAATTGCTAATACTATCTGACGGTCGCAACTCTAGGAGCAACGTGAAATAAAGTTTCTTGCTCAGTCTGGGAATCGAAATCACAACCTCACGCTTGCTGATCCCAGTCTCTCACCATTCAACCAATTATATATTTGGTATAAATCAAAGTTGTTGTCGAAGTAGAACAGACACCAATCGAATTATTATAACGAGGAAAGTTATTAAATGAAGATCATACATATATTTGTTTCTACTTTAGGCACACGGCCAGCAATTACCCAGTTCATTACTGGTACTTTATTTTATCGACCCCCATAAGGATGAAAAGCAAAGTCAACCTCGGCGGGATTTGAACTCAGATCGTAAAGGGACGTAACTATGCTGGAAAGCATGGCGTCCGACCCTCTACCGATACTGCCAATCCACCGAAGATCATACATATATTGACCATCAATAAACTGAACAAAAAATATAGAAAGGGCATGGATATCAAAACATCAATATAAAGATTGTAGGAAGAAATATAGACCAAAGGCAGCGATAGTTATTAACTCTTCCAGTGAAAATTCTGCTTATGCCCATTGCTGCTTAAATTTAATATAGTTAGCCTATAAATGTTAAGCAATTAGGATTATGATAGTAATAAGAAAAACAGATTTATCTAAATTTCTAATTTTGATCAAGAAAGCCAGGGGAGACAACTTCAGATTTAACATTAATCAAAATAGAATGCAGTGGAGCATGATTCTGATCTTTGTCAACGTGGGCTCTTCCAACGCAACTCCCTTACCATCCTCTGGGGAAACGCCTTCTCCATTCTGTCCGCCGGGGCTGTGAGGAGGCCAGTTCGTGGGACCCCATTCGCTCACCATACAGAGAGATGGAAAGGGCGAGAAAGAGATTGAGGCGATGACAGTGGGAGTTCGGCTCTTCCATGATCGGATCATATCCGTGTGGTTGTGTTCATTATCTATATAGAAATGTATTTATTTCCAACAGGCATGATGTATTTTGTCTTGCTTTGACTGGTGACAATTGCAGCCATGTTCCGGTCTTTTTAAACCTTGTCAGTGAAGCAAAACAATTTTGATACATATATTATAGCGATTCACATGTACAGGTGAGATACTCTCGCTTATGAAGTAGTTTACATATTCTCTTAATTTTCCTTATTATCTAACACTGTTTGGTTTCCTTGCAGATATATAATTCCTTGGAAGAATTGTGTGATAACCCGCAAGAA
>OZ024755.1:41111793-41119293 GCA_964016885.1 Eledone cirrhosa
TTATCTCGAACGGGTAGAGCTCCTCGGTAGCACTGCCAGGTCAGGGACCTCTGGAAGTTGTCCATAGGTCCCGGGCGAAAAGTCTTACCGAACAGACTGGTGAGCTTGTCGTCTTCGACGCCCAGAGTCTCCCCGAGAACGTCGTCGTACTTGTAAAGTACCAACCTTCTATAGAATGTCGAAGTGGAGTCTCCACTGATTGCTGTGCCCGCTTGACAGGACTGTGAGCGCCTGGGCGCATTCAATGTGCCAGGTGCCCATTTTCTTCGGTCTTCACTTGACCCAGGACTGCAGCTCCGTCAGCGAGACAAGTTGTGGGAAGGCCTGTCCCACACCGGTTGGTCGGTGAGGAATACCTGGAGATGCCGTAGCCACAGCGAATGTTTGCGCATCATTTGCTAAGGCATGCCCAGCCCTCCGTTGGAATGGTGTTGACAGCAGACGGATCTCCTCACTACTACATGATTGGTACTTTATTATATCTACCGCGGATGGAAGAAAGGCAAACTTCCCATCGGCAGGATTTAAACTCAGAACGTAAAGGGACGTAACTATATGCCACAAAGCATGCTCTCCAACGCTCTACCAATACTCCCAATCCACCGCCTTTTATTATAATGGTAGATGTTAAATAATTATTTCAACTTTTGGCACAAGGCCAGCAATTATCCTAGTGTATTACTGGTACTTTATTTTATCGACCCCGTAAGGATGAAAGGTAAAGTTAACCTCGGCAGGATTTGAACTCAGACTGTAAAGAGCCGTAACTCTATGCTGCAAAGCATGGCGTCCGAGACTCTACTTATACTGCCAATCCACCACCTTTTATTATAATGGTAGATGTTAAATAATGAGAAAGTTAGTTGTATTACTAAATCTGTTCAAATTCTTGACTATTTGAATGCCGTAAGCAACGTCTTTAAGTAGAAATATGGTATTAAAAGGGTTAATGGTTCTATCATTCATCACACCTTATTGTTATTGTTGATCTACTGAGTAAAATGTTTCTGTACAACATATTTTCTTCTAAATTTCAGAGATTGGCCATTGAGAAACGCGACCGATTACACGGACAGTACCAAGAAGCAAAACAGCTGAAATCTGATATCGATCGGAGGCAAGAACCGATTGAAAATATATTGTGTCGTTATTTACCGGATTCTGGTATCAGAGATTTCCATCGTTATATTTTAATGAAGATTAAATTAATCATAGAACAACAAGATGTTGAAGATAAAATCTATATCGCACAAGAACAATTAGTTGCTGTAAAACGAAGCCTTCCAATGTCTTATTCTAATACACTTCAGAGAGATTCTATTGCTAAATAATATCGTGTTTCCCTCCTACTGTGTCCTACTCTTCTGAATCATGTTTTATCATTTGCTTACATGTTTGTTTGTATTCTTAACATTGTCGTAATTATTGTTGTTTAAGTCCACTTAATCCTGGCTCAACATTCTTACCAACGTAATTATTGTTGTTTAAGTCCAGTTAATCCTGGCTCAACATGCTTTCCAACGTAATTATTGTTGTTTAACTCCAGTTAATCCTGGCTCAACATGCTTACCAACGTAATTATTGTTGTTTAACTCCAGTTAATCCTGGCTCAACATTCTTACCAACGTAATTATTGTTGTTTAAGTCCACTTAATCCTGGCTCAACATTCTTACCAACGTAATTATTGTTGTTTAACTCCAGTTAATCCTGGCTCAACATTCTTACCAACGTAATTATTGTTGTTTAAGTCCACTTAATCCTGGCTCAACATTCTTACCAACGTAATTATTGTTGTTTAAGTCCACTTAATCCTGGCTCAACATTCTTACCAACGTAATTATTGTTGTTTAACTCCAGTTAATCCTGGCTCAACATTCTTACCAACGTAATTATTGTTGTTTAAGTCCACTTAATCCTGGCTCAACATTCTTACCAACGTAATTGTTGTTGTTTAAGTCCAGGTCAGTCCTGGCTCAATATTCTTACCAACGTAATTATTGTTGTTTAAGTCCAGGTCAGTCCTGGCTCAACATTCTTACGAACAAATGCCTTCCAGCAGTGACTAACCGATCTTTTCTTTTCAAAGTGCATTCCCGCCGAGGTTGACTTTGCCTTTCATCCTTACGGGGTCGATAAAATAAAGTACCAGTAATGCACTGGATAATTGCTGGCCTTGTGCCTAAAGTAGAAACAATTATCTAAAATAACCTTCCATTTCAAACTCAGTAGAATGTGTTTTGAGGGAGATTTCGTGGTTATTTCTAACAGCTCAACTGACATTGCAGAAGTTCCATGATTGGTTTATGTTACTGATTTAACCCTTGTTGCTGTTGTTGTTGTTTAGCTTCATTTCAGCAGTATGATCAGTGACATTTTATCTGACCATTTATTTAACCCTTTAATGTTCAAACAGGCCAGAATTCTCTACCTTTTTCTGTTGAAACTGGCTGTAACTGGTCACTTAAACTGATGTTAAGGTATTGTTCTCAAAATAAAAAATACTCTCAAAATCTCATAGATTCGATATTATGTGAGATAATTATGCGAGGTAAAGCCTTTACCATGAAAATATAATAGTATATATAGAGTAATGTGAATGCTTAAGGGTTAAGTCTACCTTATCCAATGCGCCTTTCCATTTTTGAAGACGATATCGTGTGATTTGAAAGAGATCTGTTTAGTCGCAATTTCGTGAAGAGAAAGCGATTAAAATTGGGGATCTCTGTGGGGTCTCTTGGTGGCTCACGTTTGCTCGTATGTGTATGTGCTTATTGGTGGTCTCAGAATCAATGAGACCACAGGGAGATCATACAGGCTACTATTCACCCTGTGGCTGTGTCAGTTACTATGAAAATTCAACCAAATGTATGTAGATACACATGTTATGTGGAAATCTCTTTTACAAGAGATGTTTGTTGTAGCTATCATCTGACGTTCATTGCTGTGTGGGGTGGGGGTATATGTTGATAATATTGATAGAACATGTCGGTATTTATGTGCAAGAATGAGAGTGTGTGGAGTGTAAGAGAGCCTCGTCTACTGACTCACAATGATGCCAGTGAAAGATAATCACTAGATATGGAAGAGGCAGGAGTATTGAGGCAGTGGTCACATCTCACTTGCAATGTTTTCGTTGTGTGTTATTCTGGCATTAAATTGACACCAAAACTATTTTCATCCAACACATTAGAACCAGAGGGAATCTAGAAACTTGTCAGGAAGGAAACCCAAGAAAATTTACTGACTTAGTCTTCGGTTGAGAGATGGTAATAATTTCTTTGTCACCAGTGTTTATGAGAGTCCTAATAATGATTTCTAACATAGACATATTATCATCATAATCATCACCATCATCATCATCATCATTTAACGTCCATTTTCCCTGCTAGCAAAGCATGGATTGGTGGTAACCGACCAAATTAGTATTTAATTAGAACTACTGTCCTGTGAGTCATGCAAGGGTCCTACATCTCACATACGTTCTCCACTCTCAACAGTGTACACCTGGTACATTACATGATCACGGCACCTCACTAAGCAGATTGTCATCAAATGAGGAATCTTCTCGCCCTTTTGTTTGTCTACAGCTGGCTACTCTTCCTATCACCAACCACTTTACAGAGTGTCCTGGGTGCGATTGTTATGTCACCAGCACTAAAGAGGTTGTTGTGCCCTTGTCAGAACTGACGAATCTTCTCGGCCCATTTTGGCATAGTTTCTACTGTTAGATGCCCTTCCTAACACCAACCACCATACAGGGTGTACTGGGTGCATTTTCTGTTCCATTAGCATTAGAGAAGATGTCGGTCATAGACAAGGCTAAAAGTTTCGAAGAAGGAGTTAATCGATTATATTGATCCCAGGATTTGATAAATACTTTAATTTATCAATCATGGGAGGATGTAGATCAAAGCTGGCCTCGCTATGAAGTCAACTCTGACCGTTAATAGACACAAAACATTTTGTTCGATGCTCTAACGATTCTGTCAATCTGCTAGTCTAATAATTCTGCTAATACTCCAAAATCAAGGACCTTCTCACTCCTGTTGGAGGAACCCCTCCCTGGTTGACCTCCACCGTTTCCTATCTCTGGCCATATTGGACCATGTGGGGCCGAGGTATCGGGTCATTCATCGTGTCATCTGGCCTTTGGCTGCCCTCTGGTTCTTCTCCGCTGTCTTAGTGCCCACGTTGTCACACTAACAGTCCATCTGTTGTCTGTGAAACGTGAGACGTGGACAGCCCAACCCATTCATGTTTGCCCTTCATGATCTCCAGTATGTCCTTCACACCCGTCTGCTGTCTGTTGCTCTTCATGATAGGTTAGGATACATTGACTTATCGTAGTGTACCATGAATCTAGTCCTATGTACTGGGCAAATTTGCTTCTTCTCTGGATCGTTCCAACTAGCTGCACACAGGCACTGTGTGAGGTTACAGTGGATACAGTTGTTAAGTGGTTAGTCCAAATACAGTCACAAACATAATCTATATTGAGCTGGAGTCCTTACCAGGAAATGAACACACACAACACACACTCTCTCCCTCTCTCTCTCCTCTCCGTGTGGTGTTCTGTCGTGCCGTGTTGGTGTGTACGTACTTGTGTCTATGTGTGTGTGTGCGTTTTTAAACATGTATTCATTCTGTTCCAAAGAGTGTAATTATAAATGTGACTGCATATATACATTATTGAATATCATGTGATGTGACTATGTACATATATATATATATACACCTATATATATATATATGTATATAGGTGACTATATACATATATATGTGATTATATACATATATATATATACACCTATATTTTCTATACTATTATATATATGAGAAAGAGACTAACGATGTATGTGTAGTGAATGTTATCCTTTAACCCTTTAGCATATCCGACTAGAACTCTATCACCTCTTTCTGTTCAAACCGGCCGTAACTTGCTAGTCATACTGACTTTAAGGTATTGTTCTCAAAATAAATAACATCAAAATCTCATAGATTTGATATTTTGTGAGAAAATTATATAAGATAAAGCCTTTACCATAAAAATGCAATAGTAAATATAGAGTAATGTAAATGTATATGATTTGCTTATCTCTGTCCCCTATGCCGGCCCTTGTGGCCAATAAATTAAATATTATTATTATTATTATTATTATTATTATTAGGAAATTACATACAAACAAATTAAATCAAGTATGAGAATGTTGGTGTTTTGTGTTGTTATTTCTGTTCTTTATACCAACCTAGGTATGGCTGACTGGTTAAGATGTTGGCTTTACAACCATTATGTCCCATGTTCGATCTTACTGTGTGGCATCTGCTGTATGTGTCAGTTACCATAGTTATTGACACCAGCGAACCTTTCTGGATGGTTCACCTAAGTCACCTGAGTGAAATCTTTCTGATTTGTTTACCCCAACTTTTCAGTCGTAACTTACCTTTCTATCACTTTTACGGTCGAGGAAAACAACCTGAGTTACCGCTCTTTTTTTTAATGTGGGCACGAATGTAAATTAGTGCTTGCGGCCCGCCTGATGATGAGCCATATCTCATGCGGCCCGCCTGATGATGAGTCATATCTCATGCGGCCCGCCTGATGATGAGTCATATCTCATGCGGCCCACCTGATGATGAGCCATATCTCATGCGGCCCGCCTGATGATGAGCCATATCTCATGCGGCCCGCCTGATGATGAGCCATATCTCATGCGGCCCGCCTGATGATGAGCCATATCTCATGCGGCCCGCCTGATGATGAGCCATATCTCATGCGGCCCGCCTGATGATGAGCCATATCTCATGCGGCCCGCCTGATGATGAGTCATATCTCATGCGGCCCGCCTGATGATGAGCCATATCTCATGCGGCCCGCCTGATGATGAGCCATATCTCATGCGGCCCGCCTGATGATGAGCCATATCTCATGCGGCCCGCCTGATGATGAGCCATATCTCATGCGGCCCGCCTGATGATGAGCCATATCTCATGCGGCCCGCCTGATGATGAGCCATATCTCATGCGGCCCGCCTGATGATGAGCCATATCTCATGCGGCCCGCTTCTCGAAAAACGTTGCCCATGCCTGTTCTCCACTTTGTCAGTAAAATTTGGAGACGAAAAATATTTTGGAAGTCCGTCTGATGGACTGTACCATACTGAATCTCCCTGAGAAATACCTTAAGGCTAGACGTGTCTGTGGAATTCTCAGACACTTACACGTTAATTTCACATGTTGTTCCGTTGATCCAAAAACTGGAACACCCGTAGTCGAAACTCACGAAGGTCCATTCCATTAGTTTAAATATATCGAAAGATCATTGAGAAGTTTTTGGTTTTCGATGAAGTGAAATTTTCATAAATATTCATCGTGACACAGTGTGTGATAAGACTGGCCCTTTGAATTACAGATACAGTCAATCCGACAGGCTTCCACACAGTTTCTGTCTACACAAAGCATGAGTCGGTTCGAAGCTATGACATTTGCCCAAGATGCCACAAAGTGTGAGCGAATTCAATATCTAACAATCTTATTACCGTATTAAACACTTTATCCTAACGTGCCTTCTGGTAAATACGACCATATGGAATTCACCTCCAGCCGTGCAGGATATCCCTGAAAACGTCCACCTAAAGATGTTATCCAAACTGAGCATTAACTTATCTCACTAGACTGGGAAAGTTTGAAGAAACTGCCAAGAAAGACCCCTCAACAGGCAATAAATCCTTACATCTCTAGTTTACCGGTAACTGAAGCTGTGTGGAATGCGCGGCTTTCTGCTACGAAATTAATCTAAACATGTATATCTTTATTACTGAACACTTTTCGAAAGAAGTCTTGCATGTAGACATAGTTTAAATAGTGGAATGTTTTATGCCCCGAGGAAGAAGAGAAGTTTAAGTTTCAACCGCTTGTCTTCATTCGGAGAAAGAATAATTGTTTCTACATTTGGCACAAGGCCAGCAATTACTGGTATTTTATTTTATCGACCCCGTAAGGATGAAAGCAAAGTTTACCTCAAAAGGATTTGAACTCAGATCGTAAAGGGACGTAACTATGCTGGAAAGCATGGCGTCCGACTCCCAATTGACTCTTCTCCCTCATACCATAAACTATATGCCACTGTTTGAACTATTTGCACTAATTTTTACGAACGCAGAACCTAGGTAGTTTCATGGAATTCTACAGTTTTTAAAATTTATTTAGACCAGTGTGTTTCAAACTGCGGGCCCAGGCTCATTAATTGTTAACAAAATAAATGAAATAGATAAAGGTATTAAGAAAATATCCTACAGAGTTCGTGCCTTCTTTATTACTACAAAAGCATATTGGATCGCCATAAGAAATACAACGTTTGCTGTGAATCTGAATAAAGAAAATGGAAGACTTAAGTCAGTCTCGAACCTGGAGGCTTATCAGTCTGATGCTTATCTCGGTTTCCATGGCCTGAAGCAACTGACACAGGAGTCCCCCCCCCCCCTGGACAAGATGCCAGTCCA
>OZ024755.1:41132929-41135429 GCA_964016885.1 Eledone cirrhosa
CTGATTTTTTATTAAGGAGATTATGGTTAGAGAAGATGATAGTATGGGTCTCTAGTAGACAGAGGTTACAAAATTTATTAGGTGGTTTGTACGATGTCGCATTACCTATCACTTCCCATTTAGGTGTATACGGTTTATTTTTAGTTTTTAGATAGTGTATGTAGCTAGATAGTGAAGTGGAGTTGGCTAGACTGTGATTTTTGAAAGAGTGGAGGTGCGAATTGTATCTAGTTTTGAAGCAGTTAGAAGTAGAGCCTATATAGGTTTCAGAAGAGTTGTTAGTTGTGACTGTGCATGAGTATATGATATCCTTGATTAAGCATTTTTTATCTAAAGGGCAGGTTCTATTTGATCTACAGTTACAATTATTCTGGGTGTTAGTCTGCCGGTTATTATGTTGTGTAGACGTCTGGATGTTAGCTATAGGGTTATGGTTATGTGGGTTGTCGTTCTCAGCGTTATTGTTTACACTAGTGCTATTACTATTATTTCTATTGATATTAGGGTTAGTTGCTATAATGTTATTTTGAAGGTTTATCGTCTGTTGTGATTTAGTTTGTTGGAAGAATTAATTTTTCTTTTATTGCTACTAGCTATGTGGTATGCTATGTTAGGCGTAGTAGAGTATGAGATTTTAATAGTGTTTTTGTTTAAAAGGCTATGGTACTTGTGACCGGATAGGAAGTTTTTATCTAGTAGTGAGAAGAAAGCCCTAGGTAGGTTGGTAGAGACGTTTAGATTGAAAGGAGGGTTGAAAAATGTATTATTTCTTCTTCTATTTTTGTTTTTTATGTCTGGTGATTTGTTTCCTTTTATGGTACTATGGTAATTTCTGTGGTATGGGTTACTTTTGTTGGTATCATCCCTATTAGTGTGTGTGTGGTTGCTATTCCTATTACTAAATTTTCTCATGGACATGTTGTGCGAAATAATGTTGTAGCTATGTGTTTTTGTAGGTAGTAACTCGATCTCTATATTATGGCCTGATCTAGCTAATGCCTGCTTATAATATTGCGAGTTTTTGTTAAATATGTTTACGTTTTGTTAAATATGTTTGCCAGGGTCTGCGGGTGGACTACACTTACAAAGATCATTGATTTGGAGGTCTGACTCTTCTTGTAGAATGTTCAGTTGTGGCACTCCATGATAGAAGGTAATCATCCTGATATGAACACCTTTAGTACTTCTTAATAGACTACACTGTAATTTATAGATAGGATACTTAAATTTAGAAATTGTTTATAACCTTATATGATAGGGATTATTTGAAACACCATTAATGTACTTTAGGATAATAAATTTAACTATGAAAATCAGCTAGTTACCCCCCCTTACGCATTAACTCCCCTTAGTCACACACACACTTCCGGAATATAATACAATGTCATCTCTCACAACAAAAACAACCTGATCTATGAATCAAATTAAGAAACGACAAGATATGATTTATAACATGGTTCTCCAGACACCCAAATGCTGAATCATCGTGGATTGTGTGATAGACATGTAGTCTATATATTGCGTTTCCTGGATTGTGTGAGTGGTGGTGGGTGCGAGGACAGTAGTGCTGTTTTGCTTCTCTTTTATAATACTTTTGATATTTTGGGATAGTTTTGGTGTTTCTCTACAAACGGGATTATATATCGTACAGGTGTATGTGAAATAATGCTTTAACAATACGGCCCCCATGATGCTATAGATTGCCTGCTTTAACTGCTTGTTTTTACATGTAACAATCGGCCGCACTATAATCCTGTATAAATAAGACACGCGTGCATGCCACACGAGTGACTGTTTCATACACTGACTACTCTAAACTTTCCTCTTGCTTTATCTTCATAAACTGCCAATGTTTTATTTTTATTTTAATTTTAATTTTAACTTTAATTTTGTCCTTTAACCCTTATATGTAAATTGCCATGCTATATCATTATGATGGATATCAACCCACTGTGGGTCAATATATACATATGTTTTTATATGTCTCTTGTGTTGAAAAGGAGGTCAAGTATGTTATAAATCACTAAATAGTTGCTCCGAAGAATCCAAACCTCGGTTTGGAGGAAACAATTGTAAGCAAATAAATGATTTAAACTGAACTTTGATTAATGTAATTTCTATATGTATATGTATGCATATATATATATGCATATATATATATATATATATATATATATATATATATATATATATATATATATATATATGCATATATATATATATATATATATATATATGCATATATATATATATACATACATATATATATATATATATATATATATATATATATATATATATATATATATATATATATATATATATATATATATATATATAAATATATATATATATATATATATGCATATATATATATATATGCATATATATATATATATATATGCATATATATATATATATGTATATATATATATATGCATATATATATATATATATATATGTATATATGCAAAAGTTCTATTTAAAATTGTTGGGATAC
>OZ024755.1:41150429-41167929 GCA_964016885.1 Eledone cirrhosa
AAATCTACTCTTATACATATTAACAATGAGGCACACAAAATAGTTAAGAACCTGGGTATAGATGACAGGGCAGAACCAATAATTCCAGCGACCCCATCCTTTAATTTAAAGGACCACAAAGTCAATTTCTATGCAAACCCCCAGATTAGACTAATATGCCCATCGAAATCGGATATAGGTAGAGTAAGTAAATATATATTAGATAGAGTAATCCCCCAGTTAAAACGGATAACTGGCATTAAACTCTGGGCAAATACTGAGGAGGCGGTATGTTGGTTTAGTAATATCAAGGATAGGGATGAATCAAAATTTATCCAATTCGACATAAACGACTACTACTCTTCCATATCACCCGATACCCTGCATAAGACCCTAATGTTTGCCGGAGAGAATTCTGACCTAACCGACGCGGAAATAGGCATCATCCCTGAGGCCAGAAAAACCATAATTAAGTTCGATGATAGCTACTGGGTGCGCAAAGATCGACCATCTTTCTTTGATATCACGATGGGCTCAAACGATTTGGCCGAAGTTACAGACGTAGTGGGCATCTTCATCGCTCAAGCACTAGAGAAAAAATTCCGCAATCTACAAGGGGGCATCTACCGCGACGATGCGCTCCTTTTAGCTAAACACCTAAACAACCAGAAAATAGAAAGATTACGTAAGCAAGTTAGCGAATTTTTAAACAGTCTTGGTTTTAGCATTACTTTTGAGTACAACCTGACTGAAACAAATTTCTTGGATGTAACATTTAATCTAGAGACGGGGGAAATCCGCCCATTCCATAAATCTAATGAAAATATTATGTATGTTGACCATAAATCTAATCATCCACCCTCGGTTATACGGTCTATCCCTCGGGACATCTCCCTTAGAATATCTCGCCTGTCATCTACCCCCCAGGTCTTTAGTGAGCACGCTTACTACTATAACAACGCGCTTAAGGCGGCTGGATACCAAGACAAAATAGAGTACATAGATCCAGCACACCAATCTAGAAATAAGGGCTCACAACGCACTAGCATAAACAATAATATAGGTACGATACACAACATACACTTTCCGCACAGGCATGGTCGAAATAGAAGCACACAACCCAACCTAGCTAGAAAGCGGAATCGTAGCTACCTTTGGTACAACCCAATATACAATGCCTCAACATCTCCTAAAATTTCTTCACTTTTCTTCAATTTAATCAAAACACATTTTCCTCCTGCACATCGATACGCTAAAATACTAAATCTAAGGTCCATTAAGCTTTCATATTCTACAGCACCCAATCTCGATCTAATTATTAAAAAACTTAACTCCAAACGATTAGTCAGCACATCCACACGAAGCACCCCAAACTACATTAACACTTCCTCAAACTCTCAACCACTGAATGTAAACCCTCCTGCAGCAGACACACATATAAACCTAACGCAACCTGTACAAGATAATAATACTACAAGAGCTGATAAGTGCAACTGCAACCTACTTGATCGTTGCCCTCTGAATAACAAATGCATGGAATCCAATATGGTGTATCAATGCACCGTTGAATCGGATAACCGGAGATGGCACTATATCGGCTGTACCTCTACCATTTTTAAATCTCGTTGGTACCAACACCGTAGTTCGATGAAGAACATCAAATACCGTTCCGTAACTACCTTAGCCAATACAATTTGGCAGTTGCGCGAAAGTAACCTGCAATACACTTTGAAATGGACAAAACTCTCTAATGCTTCCGCATATCGTGCAGGCCAGCCTTACTGCCGATTATGCAATATGGAGCTATTTTACATACTAAAATCGAATTATACTCTTCTCAACAGCAGAACGGAAAGGACTCTATATTGCAATCACAGACTGAAGGCTACGTTCTCGAAATACAAACCTGGATTGATTTGATCCTGCGACTTCTGCTTTCCTCTATCTTCCTTCTACCTCCTCTATCTGTCCCCATGGATTATTGCTATGCCTTCTATTGACCACATCTCCCCTATTCAACATCTCCTCCTACATATTTTACAAGTCACTCGGCCTAATCTCCCCTGCCTCCATCTATCATAGATCATAAACCTATCAACGTCTACCATCTCCCTAGCACACACACAATTGGACTAGTCCATATCTAGACTTCATTATCGTATTTTATCCTCCCCTCTGTTTTACCTCAACAACCATGAACAATCCCCCTATCTCTCTCGTCTTTGTCACATCTTCCTTCTTCTCTACTTCAACTTCACATGAATTCCTATAAAAACCTGAACATTCTGGTACGGTAAACAATCTCTGATGATATGGAATCGATTGTGCATTGGATGTCGAATGCTCTACTAACTATATAATATTATAGATGCAGCGAGATCTAGGCACATTTATGTATATTGAAACGTACGTTAGAACCGAATAAATCTCTTTTACTGCATCTTTCTGTTCTTTTTAATTCTTTGTACACGCCCCGGAGTATAGCTAAACTGGAATATACACCTATTTTCTGCATTTCGTTGAGCACCACTCTGTTGTAAGCTGACCTTCCCCTACACGGTACATAACACTGTGTCCTGGAAAACCTTAATGCACTCGTGCATAACCAATTATATATATATATATATATATATATATATTATAAAATAATAAACTGGCAACCCCACCAAGGTTTCTTGGAGAGGAGGGTGACTTTGGACATCCTGCAGGACTAAAAACAAAACCTGTCAAAGGTCAAAGGAGCTCTTAAGAGTCAATGGCCATCCAAAATCACCGGGAGAGATGACCCCTTAGCCTTTGTCAAGGCAGAATTCTAGGAGAAGGAAAACTCTGATATAACACCTGCAACCCTGATGGTATCCAATGATGTTGACTTGTTCTTCTTTTTGGTAAATTTCATCTTGGTTAAGAGAGTGGGACTGGCTTTGTGCACTGCCTTTGCTCACTATAAAAGCTTCACGGCACAGGCATTGCTTTATATCTGGAGATCACACAACCCAGTCCAGGAATCAAACCTACGACATTACAATCGTAAGACCAACACCCTTATCACTAGGCCACGCACCACCAATCGTATTCTAAGAATGGGATTCTACTCAACCATTTTAAAAATAAGTGTATACACCGGATATACTTTGAATAGAATATGTCGGAAAAGGAGCGGAGATAGTTACAGCTTAGATGTTGGTTGAGCGATGTAGGTTTGTAACAGATCGATATACAAATATTTGGATCACGCCTGTTCGTTCAATCTATTACCAGCAGCATGACAAGTAATCGATCAGAACTAACCACAATCTACAGGAATTGAGGATGTAACATAGCCGAATGGTTAAAGAGTTCAGTTTGCAATAATTAAGTCTAGTTATTAACCATAACCACGGATCGAACCATGCCTTGTAAGTAAAATTGGGTAGACGGGAACTGTTTGGAAGCCTGTCCTGTTGAATCTCCCTGAGAATTATATTAAGTGTACATGTGTCTATGGAATGCTCAGCCACTTTGCCAGTTAATCTCCTGAGCAGGCTGTTCCATAGATTGAACAACTGGAACTTTCATCACTGAAATTCATGGAGGTGTGTTCCAATATAGCTAACAACACTAAACAGTTACAAAATCACAGAAATACTGAAATACTAATAACTTCAACTTCCCTCAATTACTAATATATAACTAAGTACTACCATAATACCAGGGGCATAACAAGGGAAAATATGGCAAGCAGTGAAATTGTGGCCCTGCCCAGCACTGTATTTTTACCTATGGAGGTCTAATAATTTATATAAATGGTTTAATGATCCAGCCACCATAGTCTTTCTCAGCCATGATAATCAAAGACAGATCATACTTCTGAAGAAGTTACTTTTTTTACACTCTGACGATAGCTTATCTGATTTAATAGAACGTGCTCCTAGTCTAAGTGGCGCCCCCTTCATATGGAGCTCATGGCACGTGCTCCTAATCCAAGTGACACCCATGGCACGTGTCATGCTTGCCATACCCTAGTTACGCCTCTGCATAATACTAATAATTGTTTCTACTTTTGGCACAAGGCAAGCAATTACCCCAGTACATTACTGGTACTTTATTTTATCGACCCCGTAAGGAGAAAAAGCAAAGCTAACCTCGGCGGGATTTGAACTCACAACGTAAAGGGCTATAGCTCTATGCTGCAAAGCATGGTATCAGATGCTGTACCGATACTGACAATCCACCGCCCTGCATAATACTAATAACATCAACGTGGACATAGCAAAAGTGTTGGTGTCAGAACACGAAGAATGTTAAGTTAATTTAATAACTCTACGGAGTTGAATTAGTTTTAAAGTAATCTTTCAACGGAAATGAAATTAAAGTTTAGAATTTGATATCTATAACTGAGCCGCCTTTCTAAAGACATACTTGATAACCAATCCTCTGCCATAATAAAAGAGACTTTATTCCTTTATCTACTAACTTCATAATAGAATAATTATTCTATTAGTTTTGGAATTTGGTTATAAACTGCGAGGAATTACCAACTATGGAACGATCGACATGTTTGCTATTTTATGCTTTTTTAAAGAAAATATTCCTACAATTTGAGATTCTGTGCAACTGCGATAACTACTGAGGTCTACTTATATAATAGCCAGAGTGTATTTGTTTGTCACATACTAGAGATGACTGGGGAAGGAAGGGGTGATGACGTCGCCTGAGGAAGGAAGGGGTGATGACGTCGACTGAGGAAGGAAGGGGTGATGACGTCGACTGAGGAAGGAAGGGGTGATGACATCGATTGAGGAAGGAAGGGGTGATGACGTCGACTGAGGAGGGAAGGGGTGATGACGTCGACTGAGGATGGAAGGGGTGATGACGTCGACTGAGGAAGGAAGGGGTGATGACGTCGACTGAGGAAGGAAGGGGTGATGACGTCGACTGAGGAGGGAAGGGGTGATGACGTCGACAGAGGAGGGAAGGGGTGATGACGTCGACTGAGGAAGGAAGGGGTGATGACGTCGACTGAGGAAGGAAGGGGTGATGACGTCGACTGAGGAAGGAAGGGGTGATGACGTCGACTGAGGAAGGAAGGGGTGTCTAACATTCGCTACATCTGTGTGTATATGTATAGCGACTTGGCTAGTTTAGGTTACCATAGGGTGTGTTACCGTAGGATAGGTTACCTTAGGGTAGTTTACCATAGGGAAGTTTACCATAGGGTAGGTTACCATAGGGTAGGTTACAATAGGTTAGGTTACCATAGGGTAGGTTACTATAGGTTAGGTTACCATAGGGTAGGTTACAATAGGTTAGGTTACCATAGGGTAGGTTACTATAGGTTAGGTTACCATAGGGTAGGTTACCATAGGTTAGGTTACCATAGGGTAGGTTACCGTAGGTTAGGTTACCATAGGGTATGTTACTATAGGTTAGGTTACCATAGGGTAGGTTACTATAGGTTAGGTTGCCATAGGGTAGTTTACCATAGGGTAGGTTACCATAGGGTAGGTTACAATAGGTTAGGTTACCATAGGGTAGGTTACCATAGGGTAGGTTACCATAGGGTAGGTTACCATAGGGTAGTTTACCATAGCTTAGGTTACTATAGGTTAGGTTACCATAGGGTAGGTTAATATAGGGTAGGTTACCATAGGGTAGGTTACCCTAGGATAGGTTACAATAGGTTAGGTTACCATAGGGTAGGTTACTATAGGTTAGGTTACCATAGGGTAGGTTACTATAGGTTAGGTTACCATAGGATAGGTTACTATAGGGTAGGTTACAATAGGTTAGGTTACCATAGGGTAGGTTACAATAGGTTAGGTTACCATAGGGTAGGTTACTATAGGTTAGGTTACCATAGGGTAGGTTACCATAGGGTAGGTTACAATAGGTTAGGTTACCATAGGGTAGGTTACCATAGGGTAGGTTACCATAGGGTAGGTTACCATAGGGTAGTTTACCATAGCTTAGGTTACTATAGGTTAGGTTACCATAGGGTAGGTTAATATAGGGTAGGTTACCATAGGGTAGGTTACCCTAGGATAGGTTACAATAGGTTAGGTTACCATAGGGTAGGTTACTATAGGTTAGGTTACCATAGGGTAGGTTACTATAGGGTAGGTTACAATAGGTTAGGTTACCATAGGGTAGGTTACAATAGGTTAGGTTACCATAGGGTAGGTTACTATAGGTTAGGTTACCATAGGGTAGGTTACCATAGGGTAGGTTACAATAGGTTAGGTTACCATAGGGTAGGTTACTATAGGATAGGTTACCATAGGGTAGGTTACCATAGGGTAGGTTACTATAGGTTAGGTTACCATAGGGTAGGTTACCATAGGGTAGTTTACCATAGGGTATGTTACTATAGGTTAGGTTACCATAGGGTAGGTTACCATAGGGTAGTTTACCATAGGGTATGTTACTATAGGTTAGGTTATCATAGGGTAGGTTACTATAGGGTAGGTTACAATAGGTTAGGTTACCATAGGGTAGGTTACCATAGGATAGGTTACCATAGGGTAGGTTACTATAGGTTAGGTTACCATAGGGTAGGTTACTATAGGTTAGGTTACCATAGGGTAGGTTACCATAGGTTAGGTTACCATAGGGTAGGTTACCATAGTTTAGGTTACTATAGGTTAGGTTACCATAGTTTAGGTTACTATAGTGTAGGTTACCATAGGGTAGGTTACTATAGGTTAGGTTACCATAGGGTAGGTTACCATAGGTTAGGTTACCATAGGGTAGGTTACAATAGGTTAGGTTACCATAGGGTAGGTTACTATAGGTTAGGTTACCATAGAGTAGGTTACCATAGGGTAGGTTACCATAGGGTAGGTTACAATAGGTTAGGTTACCATAGGATAGGTTACTATAGGTTAGGTTACCATAGGGCAGGTTACAATAGGTTAGGTTACCATAGGGTAGGTTACTATAGGTTAGGTTACCATAGGGTAGGTTAAAATAGGTTAGATTACCATAGGGTAGGTTACTATAGGTTAGGTTACCATAGGGTAGGTTACCATAGGTTAGGTTACCATAGGGTAGGTTACCATAGTTTAGGTTACTATAGGTTAGGTTACCATAGTTTAGGTTACTATAGTGTAGGTTACCATAGGGTAGGTTACTATAGGTTAGGTTACCATAGGGTAGGTTACCATAGGTTAGGTTACCATAGGGTAGGTTACAATAGGTTAGGTTACCATAGGGTAGGTTACCGTAGGTTAGGTTACCATAGGGTATGTTACTATAGGTTAGGTTACATTAGGGTAGGTTACTATAGGTTAGGTTACCATAGGGTAGTTTACCATAGGGTAGGTTACCATAGGGTAGGTTACAATAGGTTAGGTTACCATAGGGTAGGTTACCATAGGGTAGGTTACCATAGGGTATGTTACTATAGGGTAGTT
This sequence comes from Eledone cirrhosa, assembly GCA_964016885.1. Classification (NCBI taxonomy): domain Eukaryota; kingdom Metazoa; phylum Mollusca; class Cephalopoda; order Octopoda; family Eledonidae; genus Eledone; species Eledone cirrhosa. Next base: position 41,157,803 of record OZ024755.1, read on the forward strand.
TACCATAGCTTAGGTTACTATAGGTTAGGTTACCATAGGGTAGGTTAATATAGGGTAGGTTACCATAGGGTAGGTTACCCTAGGATAGGTTACAATAGGTTAGGTTACCATAGGGTAGGTTACTATAGGTTAGGTTACCATAGGGTAGGTTACTATAGGTTAGGTTACCATAGGATAGGTTACTATAGGGTAGGTTACAATAGGTTAGGTCACCATAGGGTAGGTTACAATAGGTTAGGTTACCATAGGGTAGGTTACTATAGGTTAGGTTACCATAGGGTAGGTTACCATAGGGTAGGTTACAATAGGTTAGGTTACCATAGGGTAGGTTACTATAGGTTAGGTTACCATAGGATAGGTTACCATAGGGTAGGTTACCATAGGGTAGGTTACTATAGGTTAGGTTACCATAGGGTTGGTTACCATAGGGTAGTTTACCATAGGGTATGTTACTATAGGTTAGGTTACCATAGGGTAGGTTACCATAGGGTAGTTTACCATAGGGTATGTTACTATAGGTTAGGTTACCATAGGGTAGGTTACTATAGGGTAGGTTACAATAGGTTAGGTTACCATAGGGTAGGTTACCATAGGATAGGTTACCATAGGGTAGGTTACTATAGGTTAGGTTACCATAGGGTAGATTAGTATAGGTTAGGTTACCATAGGGTAGGTTACCATAGGTTAGGTTACCATAGGGTAGGTTACCATAGTTTAGGTTACTATAGGTTAGGTTACCATAGTTTAGGTTACTATAGTGTAGGTTACCATAGGGTAGGTTACTATAGGTTAGGTTACCATAGGGTAGGTTACCATAGGTTAGGTTACCATAGGGTAGGTTACTATAGGTTAGGTTACCATAGGGTAGGTTACCATAGGGTAGGTTACCATAGGGTAGGTTACAATAGGTTAGGTTACCATAGGGTAGGTTACTATAGGTTAGGTTACCATAGGGTAGGTTACAATAGGTTAGGTTACCATAGGGTAGGTTACTATAGGTTAGGTTACCATAGGGTAGGTTACCATAGGTTAGGTTACCATAGGGTAGGTTACTATAGGTTAGGTTACCATTGGGTAGGTTACTATTGGTTAGGTTACCATAGGGTAGGTTACAATAGGTTAGGTTACCATAGGGTAGGTTACTATAGGTTAGGTTACCATAGGGTAGGTTACCATAGGGTAGTTTACCATAGGATAGGTTACTATAGGGTAGTTTACCATATGGTAGGTTACCATAGGGTAGGTTACCATAGGGTAGGTTACTATAGGTTAGGTTACCATAGTGTAGGTTACCATAGTGTATGTTACCATGGGGTGGGTTACTATAGGTTAGGTTACCTTAGGGTATGTTACCATATGGTAATCTGCCCTATGGTAACCTAACCTACGGTAACCTACCCTATGGTAACCTACCCTATAGTAACCTACACTATGGTAACCTACCCTATAGTAACCTACCCTATGGTAACCTATATGTATGTGTGTGTATGCGTGTGTTTTTGTGTTTGTGTATATGTGAGTGTGTCTGTGTGTGCGCCTGTGTGTATGCATGTATTTGTGCATGTGTGAGTAGGTGTGTCTGTGTGTGTGCGTGTGTGCCTGTGTATATGTGTGTGTATATGTGTGTGTATGTGTTTATGTTTGTGTCTGTGTGTTATTATATACTACTGTCAACTAGGGAGGTGGATTGGCAGTATCGGTAGAGGCTCGGACATGCTTTCCAGCATAGTTACGTCCCTTTATGATCTGAGTTCAAATCCTTCCAAGGTTAACTTTGCCTTTCATCCTTACGGGGTCGATAAAATAAAGTACCAATAATTTACTGGTTAATTGCTGGCCTTGTGCCAAAAGTAGAAAATTATTTACTACTGTCAACATTACGTCATAACAAATCTTTCTCTTCCAAAGACTTGAAATTCCCAAATTCTCTCTCAGCCGTTGTTTCTAGCAGAACTGTTCGCCTCCTCCCGCTCTGAGAATATAAGTAATTTGTTGTTTTCACCCAACTTGTTATTTCTACGGCAGCTATTTATAATTTAAAAGGATTCTTTATATAACACAGCTAACATACTCGCCTCTCTTCATTACGTTAATAGTGCAGTTCTAGTTGATAGCCAAACAAATCATAAACAACCTTATCGAATCGTCCTTCTTAGGTCTATTTCATTTAAATAGTGGTGTCAGTTGTACTTCAGTGTTTGCATATTTAGCTCTCATCATTCTTTACAATTATTTACTTTCTATATTTCAAAGATAACTTATCTCTTCTACTCTGTATCTGTGAAGTCTGACAACTTAACTACGCCATTGTCTTCGACGACCATATCCCGCCAATACTTATGCAATATAATTCTTTCATTTTCACTTGGTTCAAGCCTATAAGTTACTAAGTCAGAGCCCCAGCTCAATACCAACTCTACTAAAACTACCTCTATCTAATCTAATCTGGCCGAGTTTACACTCGCAAATAAGAAGAACCAGGGCCGCCCCTAGTAGCATTGGACCTGGTGTACTTCATATTTGTTTCACTTGCTGAATAGAATCAGGGGTCGCTGCTTCTAACTCGAGCGGGAGCGCCTTTCCATTATCAATTTGCATTGATCATCTGCAAAGCCACATTGTTCTCAGAACCACTACACCAGTCTTCCGATGCAGCTGGAACCACTGCCACCCATTGATTTGGCAGGATTTTTTTTTTAAGATGGCCGTTGACTTTTATGAGTTCTTCCGCCCTTTGTCAGGTTTTGTCTTTTGTCCTGTAGGGTGTCCAAAGTCACCCTCCTCACCAAGTAAACCTCCTCTAATAAAGTGTTGAAATTGAAGTTTAAACCTGGGACTGAAATAATTTTATAAGGGCGGTGGATTGGCAGAATCGGTAGAGCGTCAGGTAGTATGTGTTACGGCATAGTGTTACGGTTCTTTAACTTCTGATTCCAAATCCCGTCGAGATTAGCTTTACCTTTCATCCTTACGGGGTCGATAAAATAAAGTACCAGTAACACACTGGGTCGATTTAGTCAACTTCCGCTCCTCGCAAATTGTTGGTATTGTGTCTCAATCAGAAACCATTATTATATACCAGATAGGTTGGCTTTGGATTGGCAGTATCGGTAGAGGGTCGGACGCCATGCTTTGACGCATAGAGTTACGGCCCTTACCATTCTGAGTTCAAATCCCGCCGAGGTTAACTTTGCCTTTCATCCTTACGGGGGTCGATAAAATAAAGTACCAGTAATACACTGGGTTAATTGCTGGCCTTGTGCCAAAAGTAGAAACAACTATTACAGGGTTGATAAAATAAAGTACCAGTAATACACTGGGGTAATTGCTGGCCTTGTGCCAAAAGTAGAAACAATTATTACATACCAGATAAAGTACCAGTAATACACATGGCTTTATTTAATCGACTTTCCCCTACCCCCAAATTACTGGTCTTGCACCAAAAGTAGAACCCATTATTACATACCAGATACCAGATTTCAGTAGCAAAATATTCTTTCATTTTATTATTAAGTTAAAGTTAGTCATTTCACTAAATCTCTCCTAATAGTTGATTATTTTCATAATTGAAAGTCGGCCATTTTGGTTATTTCTTTAATATAAAGTCTATTATATCCCCGCGCATCTACATGCATACATGTATATACATATATACACACACACACACACACACATATATATATATATATATATATATATATATATATATATATATATATATATATATATATATATATATATACACATGGATACATATATATACATATTTACGCATTTTTGGATGGCCGTTGACTCTTATGAGTTCTTCCGCCCTTTGTCAGGTTTTGTTTATTGTCCTGCAGGGTGTCCAAAAACACCCTCCCCACCAAGTTGGAGGGGTTGCCGGTTTAGTCACCGACGACCGACCATGCAACAGGTTGTACTGGGTTACATGTTACCAGTAGCACTCATACATACATACCACCACTACATTCTTGTACTAACAGTTCTTTTTTTCCACACTTGTATCCCTTTGTACTTATTTTCTTCTATCGTGTTGTTGTTGTTGTTATTGTTGTTGCTGTTCTTATTGTTGTTGTTGTTGTTGCTCTTCTTCTTCCTGATAGTATCGTGGGAGCAGAGTCCTCAAACACTCCTTCCAGCACGTCCAGTCAGAAGCAACCGTCCCCGACTGGATCCCAAAGCGAGATCAGCCAAGCTCATGGATGTTACCCAACCATCTTGCTCGGGGTCTACCCCTGGGTCTCCTACCGGTTGGTTTTACCCGAAAAATCTGTCCAACGGTTCTTTCCTGAGACATTCTAACCACATGTCCATAGTATCAGAGCTGTGATCTCTCAATTCGGAGAAGTAGCTGCTCTACCTGGAGCGACTCTCTAATCTCCGAGCTACACACTTTATCGAGTTACGTTACTCCAAAGACCCTTAGGAGGAACCCCATTTCGGCCGCTTGTATTTACGATCGTATCCTTTCGGTTATTACCCAAGATTCATGACCATAGGTAAGGGTTGGCACGAAAACCGAATTGAAGATATCGAGTTTGGCTTTTACACCTACCTCCCTTCTTCAGATTACTGAATGCTGAAGCTGGCGCATTACTGCAGCAGGTTTTGTAATTCTTGCACTTAATTCAGCCTCCTGCCTTCCATCACTTGTGAACACGGCCCCGAGATACTTGAACTGCTCTATTTGCTTCAGTGGAACTCCATTCACATGTAGAGTGCACTGCGCAGGCTTCCTTGAGAGGACGAGTGTCTCAGTCTTCGCAGCACTGATTTTCATTCCAGCCATGCAGCACTCGACATCAAACCTATCAAGTACAAGTTAAAGATCATCTTCTGTCAAGTTGAGTAAATCCATGTTGTTTGCAAATTCCTGCGGACTGATTTCACACCCGACAGTCATGATACCACTTCCAACCCAGCTGCGCATGTCAATCCTGTTCATGTAAATAACGAACAGGAGAGTTGACAGTATGCACCCTTGGTGGAGTCCGACTCCCACATTACATGGTTTCGATTTAGCACAATTTATCTGAACACAAATACTCAGCCTTTCATATAGAGACATCAGGACAGCAAGAAGCTGACCATCAATCCCATACTCCTGCCCAGCCTTCCACAGTAGGTCGCGAGGAGCGCGGTCATATGCTTTCTCAAGGTCGACAAAAGTAGAATAGAATTCTTGGCAATACGCCCGTGATTTCTCTAACACCTGCCGCAATGTGAATATTTTATTGGCTGTGCTGTGTCCGGAGCGAGAACCACACTGTTCATCGGCTAGCTTGGACTCAACAATATCCCTACATCTCTTTGCTAGACACTTAGCATAGACTTTACCAGGGAGGCTTAACAAGGAGTTCCCTCTGTAATTGGAACAATTTCTATTGGCTCCTCTTTGAAAATTGGGATTATCATTCCAGCTCAGGTGCTTTTCCAGAGATCCAGGCCATGCAGCACACACGAGTCAGCCAGAGAATACCTTCTCTATTTAAGGCTTTTAACATCTCGGGCCGGATTTCATCTTCCCCAGCGGCATTGTCACATTTGAGCTCTTTGACTGCTCTTGTGACCTTAGCCTCTGAGAGATTAGTCCCTGCTCCCAGCTGCACCTGGTGTACATCAGAAGATGTTGTTGTGATCGGGTTTAGGAGATCGGCAGAATATTCTTTCCACCTCGTAGGGATGCACCGCTCAGAAGAGAGGAGAGGCCCAGACGCGTTCTTGATAGCAGGTGTAGAGGAGGGCTCCTTATTACAAAATCGGCGGATGATCTGCCAGAACACTTTATTTGCTGATCTGAATTAGAATTCCAGTTTAACCCCAAAGTCCTCCTATGTCTTAACTTTGGACGTTTTTACTGTATCTGCTGCGATTTTTCGTGCCTGCTTGTACCGCAAGTGCAAGAATTAGGAATTATTTCCAAACCAAGCTTTGTAGGCCTCCTTCTTTGCTCTGATGGCATCTTCGACCTCTTGATTGAGCCAAGGGGCCTTCCTACCATCCGGTGCCACTCCAAGCCTCTTTCGCTCGGAGTATTTAACGGCTTAAAGAGAAACTTCTGAGCTGAACAATCTCCACTCTGTCTTAACATCCTCAGTATCTATATACCTGTTCCTGACTTCTTTATCCACCAATGTTTCCCACTTTATCCTGTAGGTCACCCCGGACCTGCCAGTTTTGTGGGCTTCCTTGACTTTAGGTAGTCTTATGTTGCAGATAACTAGATGGTGATCTGTTGACAGCTCAGCCCCTCTCTTAACACGAACATCCAGCACAGAATCAAAGAGATCAGAGACCATTACAAAATCAATTATTGATCTCTGCCCTGATACCCTTTATACCATGTATATTTATGGATGTCTCTGTGCTGGAAGAAAGTGTTCGCAATAGAGAGTCTAGTAAGGTCTCTCCATTTGTATTTAGATCGGGGTCGTCATTCATTCCAATCATTCCTTTCCATGTCACGTGGTCAGTGCCAACATGTGCATTGGCATCTCCCATCAGGATAAGTGACTCAGTCTTAACTACATCTAACGTTCTGCCGAGAATTATATCATGTTTGAATGCAGAAATTACTTCTGTCAATGGACAGAATGGATTACATCGGAATTTTAACAATGAACACATCTTGAGAAAATCATTTCCTTAAACTCTTACGACCATACAGCCAAGACTTTTATCGACATGTTGACTTGGCATAGGTTCCTCTCACATTATTTCCTTTGTAAAGAATACACACACACACACACACACACACACACACACACACACACACACACACACACACATATATATATATATATATATATATATATATATATATATATATATATATATATATATATATATATATATATATATATTAGAAAGTGAGGTTTTTTTTACAAAATGAAAAATAACCGAGGTGTCCTACACGAGTGAAAGTATAAAGAAAAAGAGATGAAATCGAAAATGCAACTGGAGTATTATTTTTTTAAAAAATATATATATTTATTTGGTTCCTTTACCGGTTTCGCAGGTTAAAACCACAGACCCTCCATCTCAACTCACCTTTTGAAAAGCAGAAGAACTGCGAAACCGGTAAAGGAACCAAATAAATATATATATTTTTAAAAAAAATAATACTCCAGTTGCATTTTCGATTTCATCTCTTTTTCTTTATATATATATATATATATATATATATATATATAAAGGATCGATCGACTTTCGTCAAATCGGACCGAGGAAATAATGTTTCCGTCGGTCTTTCCAGTTGCTAGTACTATCTATCGGTCGCAACTCCAAGTAGAAGGAGCAACGTGAAATAAAGTGTCTTGCTCAAGGACATAACGCATCGCCCGGTCCAGGAATCGAACTCACAACCTCAATATATATATATATATATATATATATATATATATACAGAGAGAGATGTGTGTGTGTTTGAATTTAGCTCTGACAAAGTTGTATACAAATATGTATGGGAAGTTTGTATATCTAAAGATATCCGGTATATTTATAAATAAACATTTTGAATGTCACTGTTTTGAAAGAAGACTGGTGGTCAGCGCCGCCAAGCGGTGTCCAGCAGAAGCAGGGGGAGGGGGGGGGGAGATATACGAAATTCACATACATATTTGTATACAGCTATGTCGGAGCTAAATTCTAATTTTATTTTAAGTTGAGCTATGCAAATGAGACTTATCAGCCCATTTATAAAGAAGAAAAAACTATGAATTTTCGCCTGTTTCAAAGTAGGAAGAGAGAATCATTAAATTCGAAATGCATCAACAGTTATCCCCCCTGCTTTTGCTGGACACCGCTCGGCGGCACTCACCACCAGTCGTCTATTCATAGCTGTGGCTTTCAAAATGTTTATATATAAACATACCGTATAGCTTTAGATATACGAAATTTGCACACACACACACACACACACATATATATATATATATATATATATATATATATATATATATATATATATATATATATATATATATATATTGGGACGTGAGTCTACATGTGATAACACATATCTGAGGAGCTTTCGATTCCAGAGTCAGGAACGAACATAATCGATCGTTCCTCGAGCTGAACGGCAGTGAAACATATGTAATATGCAATTAAATATGTATATGATGCAATACTAATTCTTTGTTCCCCAGTTATTATTCTATATACTTGACTTGCGTACAAGTTAATATATACACATATATATATGTATATGTATGTATGTATACGTACATACATATATGTATACAGACGTACAGTAGTATGTATGTATATACATACATGCACACATATATATATGCACGTATCGGTTTACTGAATATTTATTATAATACTCGGTTTGTTTGTAAACAAACAAACAGCCCGAATTAATAAGCTTGAAACTAGTACATCGTTCCTGTGTCAGTGTTGAACAAAAAGGTGACGTGGTTGCCTAAACACTGTACGGCGTAATTCGGGCTGTTTGTTTGTTTACAAACAAACAAACCGAGCATTATAATAAATTTCGGTAAACCGATACGTACATATATATATATGTGCATGTATGTATATATATATACATACTACTGTACGTCTGTATAGATATATGTATGTACGTATACATACATACATACTTACATTTAAGTAAGTGCCGTGCTAAGAGTGAGAAATGAAATTTCGTTTCATTCTATTCCATTTATATATGTATATATATATATATATATATATATATATGTGTGTGTGTGTGTGTGTGTGTGTGTGTGTGTGTGTGTGTGTGTGTGTGTGTGTGTGTGTGTGTGTGTGTGTGTGTATAAATATATATATATATATATATGTAGATAAATCTATCAAAAATTTACGGTAGTGTCCAATCCGTATGAAGAACTCAATGTAATCCGGATATCATGAAAAGAGAAGATGCATTCAAAAACTATTTTCGGTGAAAATTAACGGAAAACAGAGTCAAGATAAATTAATAAAGTAATGAATAAACAAAGAAACAGTTCCTTATATTAAAAAATTCATCATTTTACGATCGTTTCTAGGATATATATGTGTTAGTGTTGGTATGCATATTCTATAGATCTATGTAAAATATTTATACAAACTATCAGAGGGAATATACATACCTACACATATATATGCTGTCTTCAGAAATAATGATATTTGTTTATTGAAAAAAACAAAGATTTAATACAATAGGTCTGTTTGGGAACAGGTTTTGAATTGACCAATAGAAAGATAGTGAAGGTCAAGATAGTAATATAGTAGTAAAAGAACCTTAATTTATGGGTAGAGGAAGGTAGATTTCAGTTTTGGATGGAAAAGAATATTATGAATGAAAGATTATTTTAGGGATGAAAATAGGTCGTATGCTGACTTCAGAAATAATTATACTTATTCAATGAACAAATATAATTATTTCTGAGGTCAGCATACGACCTATTTTCATCCCTAAAATAATCTTTCATTCATAATATTCTTTTCCATCCAAAACTGAAATCTACCTTCCTCTACCCATAAATTAAGGTTCTTTTACTACTATATTACTATCTTGACCTTCACTATCTTTCTATTGGTCAATTCAAAACCTGTTCCCAAACAGACCTATTGTATTAAATCTTTGTTTTTTTCAATAAACAAATATCATTATTTCTGAAGACAGCATATATATGTGTAGGTATGTATATTCCCTCTGATAGTTTGTATAAATATTTTACATAGATCTATAGAATATGCATACCAACACTAACACATATATATCCTAGAAACGATCGTAAAATGATGAATTTTTTAATATAAGGAACTGTTTCTTTGTTTATTCATTACTTTATTAATTTATATATATATATATATATATATGTATGTATAAATATATATGTATATATAACGAAGGAAATGTGGTAAATAACCAGGTGGACCATAACGCACCAAAGTACTCAATACTTAGGCTAGTAGAGTGGGTAATAGGAACGAGTAGGACCCCGACGGCTGAGCTCAAGCCGTTTCGACGGCTAATTCTGGACTCCAGAATTAGCCGTCGAAACGGATTGAGCTCAGCCGTCGGGGTCCTACTCGTTCCTATGTATATATATATATATTTGTATGTATATATATATATATGTATATGTATATATACACACACATAT
>OZ024755.1:41170429-41185429 GCA_964016885.1 Eledone cirrhosa
GCTAGCAACCACCCAGTGCAACAAAAATAATAAACTCATACGAAATAATAATTCAGAATCCCGAAAAAGAATACTAATACTATCTCTAAGGGTGCCGCCACGCTACAAAAATTGTAGTGCAAACTACATAAATGCTCGTACGAAGTATATGTAAAATTTGATACGGAAAATAAATTCAGAAAAAAATAAATAAATAAATAAATAAAAAAAAAAAAATAAATAAAAAATAAATAAATACTGATATACGAGAAATTAAAACAAAGATACCACTAAGAAATATAGAAAGCACGGAAAAGGTGCGGCCATCGGATAAGAAGGCTAGTATCCGGGGTCTAACACATATGCTATAAAAAGCGGAGTCGGCCAAATCTAACATAGATTAATGGAAGGGGGTGGTGAAACTGAGGCTACAAGGGGCTGCCTCGGGTTGGCGAGAAAGTAAAAGGACGACGACAAAGAAAGAGGACTGGGGTGGAAGGACTAGGGAGGGATGGGGGAAAGAAGGAAATATAGAGGAAGTGCTAAAAAGATATAGAAGAAGATATTAGGTCTACCTTTGCAAGCAGGGATTACCCGATACAAAATCGGCAAGTGGGGTGTTATAGCTCTAGTCTACCCCCCCCCCCCCCCCGGGTCATTATGGGGTTTGAGGGCGAGGTAAGTCCCACGCAATCGGTGTTTACATGCAGTTACCAGTTCATCTTTCTTGTTTAGGAGTTGGTCCGTCGAGAACAACATTTGTAAAGTTTCCTCCGAGCATAAATTGCACGAACGGCGTCCTCCCGTGTAAGAGTTGGCTCTGGACAGTAAGCTCCAAGTGAGATCATAGGTAATATTGTTATCCTTGAGGTCCCATATGTGGCCCGAAAGTGTAGTGGCGTGACGCCGGGCCGGGTTTCGGAAGGTATGTCTGTGTTGGTATAGCCGGGTTTTGAAGTCACATGCGGTTAATCCTATATAGGCTTTGTTGGTGGTGTCCGACCTCACGTTGCACTGGTAGATCACATTACGATCTCTGCATCTGTTGTCGAGGGGGCAAATGGATCCATCAGGACAGTTGCACCTCCTGGTCGGCTCTCCACTGCTAGGAACATCACCAAGAAGATGAAACGATTGTAAATCAAATTATGATATAAATAAGTATGATAACATATTTTAATGAATTATTTGCTCCACGTGTAATTTATTTAACAATAGGAATTCATATAGATGCTTTGTTGAAAAATGAATTTTTAAAACAAATATATGAAGCCATGTGTACAGGTTGTACCAGTAATGTACTGGATAATTGCTGGCCTTGTGCCTAAACTAGAAACAATTATAATAGATTACCGTATTTTGAGGTGATATAACTTTTACACCTACACCTTTCCAGTTTTTATCTTTGAAAATAAATTTCTTTATATATATATATATATATATATATATATATATATATATATATATATATATATATAACGAAGGAAATGTGGTAAGGAACCAGGTGGACCATAACGCACCAAAGTACTCAATACTTGAGGTAGTAGAGTGGGTAATAGGAACCAGTAAGACCCCGACAGCTGAGCTCAAGCCGTTTCGACGGCTAATTCTGGACTAAATGAACATTTATCCTGGTATTTAAATAGCCGATCTTCTCAAGGGGTAATTCCATATATGGTCAAAGTGATTGTCAAAAATCAGTAGTAATTCTGTGGTTGCAAATTTTTGACAATCACTTTGACCATATATGGAATTACCCCTTGAGAAGATCGGCTATTTAAATACCAGGATAAATGTTCATTTAGTCCAGAATTAGCCGTCGAAACGGCTTGAGCTCAGCTGTCGGGGTCTTACTGGTTCCTATATATATATATATATATATACATACATACATACATATATATATATGTGTGTGTGTGTATATATATAAAGAAGAGATATGTATCATAAGAATAGAAGAGAGAGAAAAAATTGTGATACAGTATACTAGACGCCAAGACGTAACATGTAAAGTTTGTTTATTCTGATTATATATATATATATATATATATATATATATATATATATATATATATATATATATATATATATATATATATATATATATATATATATATATATATATATATATATATATATATATATACATATATATATATATAACTTTGATAGGTTTTGGCCAGTATTGGCCCAGATACATATATATATATATATATACATACACACACACACACACATACATACATACATACATACATACATACATACATACATACATACATACATACATACATACATACATACATACATACATACATACATACATACTTTGTATTCCACTGGAAAGAAGGAAACGTCTATTTTTTACACTAACTGCAATTAAAATATTACCTAGAGGGAATTGAATGATGTTCTAGCCAGGAATATAGCAACACAACATGGCTTATTAGATAAAGATGGTGGGGGGGGGGGACATTTCTGTACATATCTGTATACTATGCCTGAAGCTAAATCCTATTTCTATTCTATCATAAGTTGAGCCAACTTATGCAGCTTCATATGCAAATAAGATTAATCACCTCATTTACACAGACGAGAAAACTATATATTCTCGGCTGTTCACAAGTCCAGCAGTTGCAGGTGTGGAAGGGATCGTCATGATGAAGGCACGTTAAGTCTGAAATGCATAGACTATTGTCCCCCTTGCTTCTGCTGAACACCACCAGAGGGCGCTAGCCCCGGTGTTTTGCATAGCTACGGCCATCTAAATGTTTACCTGTAAACATACCGTGTTTCTTTAGCAATACAAAATTTCTATACACACACACACACCCACATATATATATATATGTGCGTATATATATATATATTTGTTTTGCGAGGTTTTTGATATGAAATCGTGTGTCGAAACAAATATTGTTATACTTGGGGAGGGTCATGTTGTTATAATATTGCCAGAAATAATAACAGAACCCACTCACTGTTTGGTTGGTTTTCGCTTCTGTATCTTTTATATCTCCTCAGTTAATTCATTCGGTGGTACTATTATAGTATCACTGATGATGCTGCAGATGTCCAACGAAAGAACTTTGTTAGACTATATATATGTGTTTATATCTATATTATATCTGTATTTTTGACCGTTGGTCAGTCAATGGTAAACATTGAGGACCAAATGAATTAACTGAGGAGATATAAATGATACAGAAGCGAAAACCAACCACACAGTCAGTGTGTTCTGTTATTATTTCTGGCAATACTATTACAATATGACCCTCCCCAGGTATAACAATATATATATATATATATATACATAACGACATAAATGGGACCTGCCCCTTGTATAGGAGCAAATTTTGGAATAGAATAGAAAGAACTAGGAATAAGGCTAATAGAATAAACTCATGGTATGATAGCAATAAATACCAGAGTGCAATGTGCATCAATAAAACCCCTAGAGGTGAATTAGCTTACAAATTTAGAAGGGCCCTAGATAAACATAAACTCAATATTAAGATAGTAGAAAGACCAGGTACCTCCGTAAAAACACTTATTAGCAAAACATACCCTTTTCAAAGACCCCCATGTATAGATAAGAAATGTATAACCTGTAAAATAAGCCCCTATATTAACTGTAAAACTAGAAATGTAGTATATAGCATAAGATGTACTGAAGGACAATGTAGAGTCAAAAATATAGTGTACATAGGTGAGACAGCTCGTAGTGTAGGGGAACGGATAAATGAACACTGGCGAGACCTTCAAGATAATAAAGAATCATCTGTACTCTACCAACATGCTAAAATAGAACACAAGGGTAAATTAGAGAACATAGAAATAAAAATAGAATCTACACACAGAAAAGACGCAATGTTTAGACAAATTACAGAGGCAGTAAGCACAAAAGAATTACAACCAAAATTAAATAGAAAACATGAGTGGAACAGCAACATCACAACTTACAATTAAGGACAAAATGAAAACACACACACATAGAACAAACAACCAGCCAGTAACATGTAAATAAACAAATAAATAAATGAACATAAACACACACAGACACCCGGATGTGGCGCATGCGCAGACTAAGCACACAACACACACACAGAAACAAAATGGCGTAGGACAGAACAAAGGAGAGGCACAAAAACAAAGAAAAGAATCCCCAGTCACTGAAGAGGTCACAGAATGTGTGACGAAAGAACTTTGACAATATATAAACAACTATCTGGTTGTGGAACCAACCAACCAACCAGAAATTTATAGATTTATTCCTAAATTTATAAATTTATTATAATAAATTGAAGTGAAAGCAACTGGTGCGTGAGTTTCTTATTGGCAACATGACCCTCCCAAAGTATAACAATATCGGTTTCAACACACGATTTCAGATAAAGAATCTTGCTAAACAAATTCAGAAACGAAATATATATATATATATATATATAAACGTTTGTGCTGAAAAACCACTGTCTTTGGGTGAAAGAAAATACAGGACGATGAGTTAATTATGATTTTATTCAACATATTCTCGGATTCCGATATTTATGGCAGCGGTCCTACCTCCAATATAAAGGTAACAACTCTACCTTTTCACGATACCCTTAAACACAGGAACTTTTCAGCACAACACCCCCACCCTCGTATATAATTTTTGATGAGTTAGTGTTAAAGAATAAAAATTAATGATAAAAGAAAAATATTTTTTTTTAAATTGAGGGCCTCCAAAGGTGTGTGGCGCTCAGCTATAGTTTACAGGTAAGACCAGCACTGGCTACACTGAGGCCTCCGAGGGTGTGTGACCCTTAGCTATAGCTATAGTTTAAAGGTAAGACCAGCACTGGCTACACTGAAGCCTCCGAGGGTGTGTGACCCTTAGCTATAGCTATAGTTTACAGGTAAGACCAGCACTGGCTACACTGAGGCCTCCGAGGGTGTGTGACCCTTAGCTATAGCTATAGTTTAAAGGTAAGACCAGCACTGGCTACACTGAGGCCTCCGGGGGTGTGTGACCCTTAGCTATAGCTATACTTTACAGGTAAGACCAGCACTGGCTACACCGAGGCCTCCGAGGATGTGTGACCCTTAGCTATAGCTATAGTTTAAAGGTAAGACCAGCACTGGCTTCACTGAGGCCTCCGGGGGTGTGTGGCTCTAAGCTGTAGTTAATTTAGCTTAAAGGTAGGTCCAGCACTGTTCGGAGACCCAGAAGGCTACAGTCTCCATCACAAATATGACGGAAAGTAGCTTATCGGGCATAGAAAGATGTTTCACTGATGAAATCATAAGGCTGGAATATGTCTGGAACTGCCGAGACTGTCAAAATAATACCAGTCGTTGACTAATATCATTTGTTTGACCCTATAATTAATTCTAGCTAGCTTTTCTAGGCCCCATAATTATTATTAAGGTGGTGGATTAGTAGTATTGGTAGAGGGTCGGACGCCATGCTTTGCAGCATAGTTACGTCCCTTTACGGTCTGAGTTCAAATCCCGACGAGGTTAACTTTGCCTTTCATGCTTACGGGGTCGATAAAATAAAGTACCAGTAATGAACTGGGATAATTGCTGGCCTTGTGCCAAAAGTAGAAACAACTATTAAGGCGACGAATTGACCGTGTCGTGAGAGCATCTGATGGAATGTTTTGCGGTATTTGTTTCGGCTATCTGCTCTCTGAGTTCCAATCTCGCCAAAGTCAACTTTGGCTTTCTTTCATTCAGGGCCGATAAAAAATGTACTAGTCTAGTACTGGAGTCGATTCTTCCTCCTTCTCTGGAAGAAACCTGCTGTATTCAGACCTGGAGAGGAGAAGGGCTCCACCAGGTTTTAAAGTACCCTAGAAACCCCGTCAATACGGCGCCCCTAGGGAGTTGCGAGACCCTACAAACATACAACTTTGCTATTGTGATGAATCGTTAGAGCATTGGACAAATGCTTATCAATATTTGCTCCGACTCGATACGTTCTGAGTTCAGATCCCGCCGAGGTCAACTTTGTTTTTAATTCTTCCGAAGTCGATAGACTAAAGCACCAGTCATGTACTGGGGTCAACATAATCGACCTTCTCTCCCCCACCACTCCAAAAAAATGGATGACACTGTACCAAAATTAGAAACAATCAACTTAACTATTGTTTATTCTTGCAGCTGGCGTCTCTAACTTTAATATTCTCCAAATGGTTTGACTAACATTGAAACAGCTGATAGGGAAACTTCACAATAAACGTATTATTACATGGTCGAGTTCCTGATATGACAACACACCTTAGTCTCAACAACACTTAACGCTACTTAACTTCAATAATATGAAAGCGGGAAGCAGTGCCAAAATATTTCTAACAAATTATTATTATGTTCGGTAATATTTTCTTGGAAACTCTGGCAAGTGCCAACGGAAATTCCGAAAGGGTAACACATTTTTTATACGCTCTACAGAATTCCTGTAGGTTGAAGATTTGTCTAGAACATACCATGGAGAATTGTTGTATACCTAGGAGTAATGAAACGTTATCTCTTATAAAACAATAATTCTTTTGATGTGATGAGAAACGTTGTATAAACACTTACAACTTCCTTCCTTTCCTCACACTCCTACCCACATCCTCCACCTTAAAACTTACTCCATAGCTTCTTTCGCCAAATATATATATATATATATATATATATATATATATATATATATACACATATACATATGTACATATACACACACACACACACACATATACATATGTACATATACACACACATACACATATATACATATGTACATACACA
Source organism: Eledone cirrhosa (assembly GCA_964016885.1). Taxonomy (NCBI): domain Eukaryota; kingdom Metazoa; phylum Mollusca; class Cephalopoda; order Octopoda; family Eledonidae; genus Eledone; species Eledone cirrhosa. The sequence goes on from OZ024755.1 coordinate 41,177,186, forward strand.
CACACACACACATATATACATATGTACATACACACACACACACACATATATACATATGTACACACACACACACATATATATATATATATATATATATATATATATATATATATATATAGGAACAAGTATGACCCCGACGGCAGAGCTCAAGCCGTTTCGACGGCTAATTCTGGACTAAATAAGAATTTTTAGCCTGGTAAATAAATAGCCGAACTTCACAGGGGGAATTCCATATTTGGGAAGATAGTAATTGTCAAAAGGATTGGTCAGAAGTTTGTTGTAAAGACTGATGATTCTATCATGGCATTTGGTGGGCGGTAGGGGTACCTGAACTTGCCGGTAGAACAAAGAGGGAGTGGGGGAAACCCAGTCAAGCGTTGAAAGTGAAATCTATACAGCAGATTCTAAGGATAGTGTATAGAAGGTCGAACAAATTGTACTGGAGAAGGGGGGGGTGAAAGAATAGGTAAATCGAAAGAGAGTAAACCAACAAGCCATTATAAAAATGAGGAGATAAATAAATAAATAACAATTTCTGGTTACTACTCCATCCCCACAATCATCAAATCTCTCATTGGTATTGCTAAGCTATAGAAAAGTTTAATAGGTGGAGAAAAATACTAAATACCAGATTGTAGTGAAATAATTGTATAAAGCCATCTTTACAGGGCGTCTAACACCACTGCTATAATTAATAGTAATCAGCCAATGCTATCTTACAATGGTCCATCTGGTTCCTTAGCACATTTCTTTCGTTATATATATATATATATATATATATATATATATATATATATATATATATATATATATATATATATGTTCGGATCTAGCTGTCGCGAAACGGCCGGAGCTCAACCGACGGGGTCCTGACTCTTTTCCTATATATATATATATATATAGAAAGTCCGAAAGTTTATAGTTGATAAGAAAATTAGGATGTTGTTGTAATTCAATCCGGAGCCTTGTAGTTATGTAAGAGGTGTTTCCAGACGTGTGGACAACGTGTGAAGAATTCATTTTTCGTGTTTAGGCAATCACTATTGCGTAATCTCTTTAGAATATTTATTCGTTCATCAATACATAGTCCACACGACGGATTTCCCCTTGCGTATGGCTTGGACTTGAAGTGATGGCTTTCCATTGAATGAAGTAGTCTATACTTGAGTCCTTGAGGGACCATACGTGACTCACGAGTTTCGTGGATGAACGTCTGTCGGGGTACCTAAAGGTTGACTGGTGGTTCAGGAAGCCTTCCTTAAATCGGCCCTCCGCCATACCCACATAGGATTTGACCTCCTGTGGTTGATTTGGTCGGTTGGAAGTGACCACAGCTTCATAAACTTACGGCAAGAGCAACTTGGTGGGGGTGTTGCTCCTAGGGCTGTTGGTGATGTGGGCCTTCATGTTCTTAGCGCAGGAGTATCCTAGTTTTACTTTGTGTCGGTTAAAGATGGAGCGGTATTTATGACCTATGGTGGACCAGAGCCATACGGACCCACGAAAACCATGATGAACTAAAGAAGATGATCGCACATGCGGTGGGGGCCAGTATAAAATTAACCCTTAAGGAACATATGTTCAAATTTAATCGAAAAACATATGCCCAAGAGGAGGGAGCAGCCATTGGCGTTAGCATTGCAGGTGACATAGCTAACCTATTCATGGTATGGTGGGACAATAAACTTAAAGAACAATTAGAAGACAGCAACATCTTAACCCTGATAATGTACTCTCGCTACGTTAATTATATAAACTTCGTAGTAAAAACACCCCACTAGAGAACAGTCAGGAATTAGAGAAAAACACCATGGAAACCATCCAGCAAATAGCTAACCCCCATCCACCAGAGTATTAGAGTTATTATAGACTACCCAAGCAAACACCCCAACCATCGATTACCTGTACTAGACACAGAGCTCTGGTTAGAAACCATTAATAACAAAATACAAATCCTCCATTCCCATTATGCCAAACCCATGACTTCCAAATAACTGATCCACCGAAACTCAGCTGTTTCGGATCACACCAAAATCAACATACTGATTACGGATTTAGTACGGGTGATGAGGAACGTGTCCCGCATGTGCAACCCCAAAGAATTAGAGAGACACATACAACACTGCATCCACCGTATGCAGTTCTCTGGCTACAATCAGAGAGATAAAATCAGAGTATATAGAGGAGCCAGAACCAAATGGGAAAAATGATAAATAATGATTCAAATGGGACCTGCCCCTTGTATAGGAGCAAATTTTGAAATAGAATAGAAAGAAGTAGGAATAAGGTTAATAAAATAAACTCATGGTATGATAGCAATAAATACCAGAGTGTAATGTTCATCAATACAACCCCTAGAGGTGAACTAGCTTACACATATAGAAGGGCCCGAGATAAAATTAAACTAAATATTAAGATAGTGGTACCTCCATAAAAACACTAATTAGTAATACATACCCTTTTCAAAGACCTCCCTGCATAATTAAGAAATGCATAATCTGTAACCTAAGCCCCCATATTAACTGTAAAACTAGAAACATAGTATATAGCATAAGATGTATTGAAGGACAATGTAGAAATAAGAATATAATGTACATAGGTGAGACAGCTAGTAGCATAGGAGAACGACTAAATGAACACTGGCAAGAATTCCAAGATAGGAAAGACTCATCAATACTCCACCAACATGCTAAAATAGAACATAAGGGCAAATTAGAGAACATAGAAATAAAAATAAAATCTACACACAGAAAAGACGCAATGTTTAGACAAATCACAGAGGCAATAAACATAAATGAACTCCAACCAAAATTAAATAGAAAACATGAATGGAATAGCAACAACACAACTTACAATTAAGGACAAAATGAAAACACACACACATAGAACAAACAACTAACTAGTAAGATTTAAATAAAGAAATAAATAAACAAATAAAAACACATACAGACACATGCGCAAACTAAGCACACAACACACAGAAAAACAAGATGGCGTAGGACAGAACAAAGGAGAAGCACAAAACAAAGAAAAGAATCCCTAGTCACTGAAGAGGTCACAGAATGTATGACGAAAGAACTTTGACAATATATAAACAACCATCCTGTTGTGGAACCAACCAACCGGAAATTTATAAAATTTATATTTATAAAAATTTATAAATTTATAATAAATTGAAGTGAAAGCAACTGGTGCGTATGTTTCTTATTGGCAACATGACCCTCCTAAAGTATAACAACATCGGTTTCAACACACGTTTTCAGATAAAGAATCTTGCTAAACAAATTCAGAAACGATATATATATATATATATATATATATATATATATATATATATATATATATATATATATATATATATATATATATATATAGTTATGTAATAAACAACATAAGATAATTATTTCATTTGCCAGCGTTTTTATTAATATATATTTAGTTACACATGGAGCATTAAATATGCATATATATATATATATATATATATGCGCTTCTCTCTGTGTGTAGGTGTGTGTGTGTGCCACTGTGTGTGTATGTCTGTGTGTGCGTGCCTGCATGTGGTCCACTGTGTCTATGTGTGTATGCCTGTGTGCGTCCTGCGTGTGTGCCACTGTGTCTATGTGCATGGCTATGTGTACGTGTGTGTGTCTGTCCCACTGTGTCAATGTGTGTATGTCTGTGTGTACGTGCTTGTGTGAGTGTGTGTGTGTGTGTGTACATGCTTACATGGGTGTGTGAGTGTGTGCGCGCATGTCTGTATGTGTGTGTGTGTATAATGCCTACATGTGTGTGTGTATGCGGACTTATAGCAATTCACTTAGTGTCTGTATTTCGGTCGATTTATATATAATCTCTCTCTCTCTCTCACACTCTCTCTCTCTCTCTCTCTCTCTGACACACACTCTCTCTCTGATACACTCTCTCTCTCTCTGACACACACTCCCTCTCTCTGACACACACTCTCTCTCTCTGACACACTCTCTCTCTCTGACACACTCTCTCTCTCTCTCTCTCTGACACACACGCTCTCTCTCTCTCTCTCTCTCTCTCTCTCTCTCTGACACACACTCTCTCTCTCTCTCTGACACAAACTCTCTCTCTGACACTCTCTCTCTCTCTCTCTCTCTCTGACACACACGCTCTCTCTCTCTGACGCAAACTCTCTCTCTCTCTCTCTCTCTCTCTCTGACACACACACACTCTCTCTCTCTCTCTCTCTCTCTCTCTCTCTGACACACACTCTCTCACTCTCTCTCTCTCTGACACTCTCTCTCTCTCTCTCTCTCTGACACACACACTCTCTCTCTCTCTCTCTGACATACACTCTCTCACTCTCTCTCTCTCTCTCTCTCTCTCTGACACCCACTCTCTCTCTGTGACACACTCTCTCTCTCTGACACACACTCTCTCACTCTCTCTCTCTCTGACACCACCTCTCTCTCTCTGACACACACTCTCTCACTCTCTCTCTCTCTGACACACACACTCTCTCTCTCTGACACACACACTCACTCTCTCTCTGACACACACTCTCTCACTCTCTCTCTCTCTCTGACACACACACTCTCTCTCTCTGACACACACGCTCTCTCTCTCTCTCTCTCTCTCTCTCTGACACCCACTCTCTCTCTCTGACACACTCTCTCTCTCTCTGACACACTCTCTCTCTCTGACACACACACTCTCTCTCTCTCTCTCTCTCTGACACAAACTCTCTCTCTCTCTCTCTCTCTCTCTCTCTGACACAAACTCTCTCTCTCTCTCTCTCTCTCTCTCTCTCTCTCTCTCTCTCTCACTCTCTCTCTCTCTGACACACACACTCTCTCTCACTCTGACACACTCTCTCTCTCTCTCTCTCTCTCTCTGACACACACACTCACTCTCTCTCTGACACACACTCTCTCTCTCGCTCTCTCTCTCTCTCTCTCTCTGACACACACTCTCGCTCTCTCCCTCTCTATGACACTCTCTCTCTTTGACACACACTCTCTCTGACACTGTCTCTCTTTGACACACTCTCTCTCCTCTACCTCTCTCTCACCCTCTCCCTCTCTCTCCCCCTTTCTCACCCCCCCCCCCTCCCTCTCATCCCCTCTCTCACCCTCCCCTCCTCTCCCACTCCCACTTTTCCACTCCTTATATTATGTCTTTCCGTTCTCCCGACGCGGTTTTGTTTTCCTGTTTTTCATTTTTTTCCTCGTCACCACCACCACCACCAACACCATCACCACCACCACCAACACCATCACCACCACCACCAACACCATCACCACCACCACCAACACCATCACCACCACCATCATCACCACCACCACCACCACCAACACCATCACCACCACCACCACCACCATCACCACCATCACCACCACTAATATCAGCACCATCACCCTCACCACCACCACCACCACTACCACCATCACCAGCACCATCACCACCACCACCACCACCAACACCATCACCACCACCACCACCACCACCACCAACACCATCACCACCACCACCACCACCAATGCCATCACCACCATCACCACCACCACCACCACCAACACCATCACCACCACCACCACCACCACCACCACCATCACCACCATCACCACCATCACCACCACCACCATCACCATCACCACCACCACCATCACCATCCCCACCATCACCACCATCACCACCACCACCAACACCATCACCACCACCATCATCACCACCACCACCACCACCAACACCATCACCACCACCACCACCACCATCACCACCATCACCACCACTAATATCAGCACCATCACCCTCACCACCACCACCACCACCACCACCAACACCATCACCACCACCACCACCAACACCATCACCACCACCACCACCACCACCACCAACACCATCACCACCACCACCACCACCAATGCCATCACCACCATCAGCACCACCACCACCACCAACACCATCACCACCACCACCACCACCACCACCACCATCACCACCATCACCACCATCACCACCACCACCATCACCATCACCACCACCACCATCACCATCCCCACCATCACCACCATCACCACTACCACCATCACCATCACCACCTCCACCACCATCACCACCATCACCACCACCACCATCACCACCACCACCACCACCACCACCACCACCACCACCACCAACACCAACACCATCACCATCACCATCATCACCACCACCACCATCATCACCACCACCACCACCATCACAACCATCACCATCACCATCATCACCACCATCAACACCACCACCACCATCACCACCATCACCATCATCACCACCATCACCACCACCACCACCATCACCACCATCACCATCACCGCCACCATCACCATCACCACCATCACTATCACCACCATCACCACCATCACCACCATCACCACCATCACGATCATCACCACCATCCTCACCATCCTCACCATCAACACCATCACCCCCATCACCATCAACACCATCACCCCCACCATCACCACCATCACGATCATCACCACCATCCTCACCATCCTCACCATCAACACCATCACCCCCATCACCATCAACACCATCACCCCCACCATCACCACCATCACGATCATCACCACCATCCTCACCATCACCACCACAACCACCATCAACACCATCACCCCATCACCACCACCATCATCACCATCACCATCACCACCATCAACACCATCACGATCATCTCCACTACCATCACCACCATCAACACCCCCATCATCATCATCATCATCATCTCCAACATTGCATTGATTGCCAGTATTAGTTGTGATGTAGCTGCTGCTGCTGCTGTTTCCATACAGACAACTTAGCGAACAAAAGATGGCGAGGAATGTTCAGTTGTGTAATGTCGACCTTTCTTGTGCAACACCGCCATTGAATGTGTCCGGTATATTCCATGCAAGGGTCGTATGTAAAGAAGGTGTTCCAGGCCGTCTGTGAGGTCAAGGGGTCGAATGTATATCATGGCTAAAAATAGGGACAGTGTTAACAAGTAGATCCAACTCCTTCTCACTTTTCCCAAAGAAAGGAGATGGTTGATGGTAAGCTCTCCTCTTCCCAGCTTGTATCCTGCTTTCATTTTTCGCAATATGACGGACAGGAGTATCAGGGCAAAGACAAACAACAAAGGGCCAAACTATCTCTCTGGAAGATACTTCTCTTGATCTTCACGCCTCCCAAGGATTCTCCAGCTGATGTTAACTCTGTTTTCTAGGACTTCATACTTTTGCCCAACAACTGTCTGATGTTATCTGCCACCTTGAAGATCTCTAGGCTTTTGGTTATCCAAGAATGAGACAGCATGTCAAATGCCTTTTTGTAATCTATCCATCCCATGGCAAGACCAGTGTGTCTCCTCTTGCAATTCCTTATTACCATCTTGTCAATAAGTAACTGGTCTCTTGTACCATGGGACTTCTTTCGGCATCCTTTCTGTTCGAACGGTAACAAGTTGTTTGTGTGGAGGTGATGGTAGATTTCCTCAGACACAATGCTTGCCAACAGTTTCCACATTACAGACAGACATGTAATAGGTCTATAGTTGGTAACATCATTACCCTTGATTCGGTCTTTCATTACCAGAACTGTGGTACCTTTTGTCAACTTCTCTGGTACTTCACCCGACACCAACCAGTCATTGAACATGTCTGTCAGTTTTGGGTGGAGGAATGTTATATTTTTTATCCAATATCCTTGCACATCATCTGGGCCTGGTGATTTCCAAGTTTCAATCGTGATACTCAACTGGTGTGCTTGTTCACTAATCTCCTTTTGAACTGTCTCAATCCACACTGCCTGACTATTTTGTTCAACATTCTGCTCCCATATTCCTCGCCTTGGCAGTATCGGTAGAGGGTTGGTCGCCATGCTTTGCAGCAAAGAGTTACGTCCCTTTACGATCTGAGTTAAAATCCCGCCGAGGTTAACTTTGCATTTCATCCATAAGGGGTCGATAAAATAAAGTACCAGTAATGTACTGGGTAATTGCTGGCCCTGTACCAAAAGTAGAAACAATTATTATCCCAGCAACATATAATTTTCCTTTGATCCCCCCAAAGCCAAATAAATAAGAAGCAGTATTTAAATAAGAAACTGTTAAGAAAGCAACAGTGACTGGCTGACAATAGATGGAAGTTGAACAGATGAAGAGGACGCCATGTGGAGATATGTACCGGAAGCTATATCATCTATAAGGCAAAGCTACTGAGATGAATGCGATAATATCTATAGAGGCTCAAT
>OZ024755.1:41190429-41192929 GCA_964016885.1 Eledone cirrhosa
AGTGACCCTACGACCCTGTTATCAATTCAGGACCCTGGTTCTATTGATTACTACTTTACATTCTATTATTGTTGTGATTATCTTATCAGTTCAAACTGAAGCCAACCAGTACTTTCTCGGTATGTCTTTAAGAAATACCGAGAGAGTACTAATTGAAGAGTTTAAACAACTTCCCTATCAAACTGTCTTATTCCAATTGGCTAAAAGAACTGCAAAATATGAGATAAACCATTCAATATAAACGCAAATGATAAAGCTAGCTAAGGAAGTGATAAATAAATCCAGCACTGATAACAATTTAACATATGTCTCTTTTCTCAGCATTTATTAGTCTAGTAATATATAATAGGTAACATGTTAACGTACATGTTACATTTCAGAAAAGGATTTAGCTAAGAATGCTATCTATCTGTAAGTAGAGGTTTCTTTACATATTCTACATCTTGTTCTTGGGTTAATACTGGCCGACAACTATCACAGTTATCAAAGTTATATATATATATATATATATGTATATATATATATATATATATATATATATATATATATATATATATATATATATATATATATATATATATATGTATATATATATATATATATATATATATATATGTGTGTGTGTGTGTGTGTGTGTGTGTGTGTGTGTGTGTGTGTGTGTGTGTGTGTGTGTGTGTGTGTGTGTGTTAGATAATTCCGAAGGTAAAGCAAAGGAAAAAAGAGTGCTCTATGTATAGAACAGAGCTATTTAATTAGAAAGTGAACAACACAAGATATAACTACTCCGTTACCATTAGTCTGATGACCGATCCAGGCGTATAATAATAGTGTCTGGGATCCAGAAACCTTTGGTAATGGCGTAGTTATATTTTGTATTGATCACTTTCTAATTAAATATATATATATTTATATAGATTTATATAGATTTATATAGATTTATATATATCAGATTGGTGGCGGTAAAAAACAGTTAGACTATTATTCATCAGAGTACTCGATACTTGGGCTAGTAGAGCCCTTTTCTCTTATGTCTTGCCGCCAAGAGTGTAATAAAACTAGATAATTTAAGACATTTATCGGGGTAGAACAGGACTAAAACTATCTTTACAAAGACGTACGTTTGAACAAATGTAAAACCTTCCCCGATCACTCACCACTCCCGGAAAAAAACAAAAAACAAAATAACAAGAGAACTTTAAAGATCATTTTTTTTTTTGCATAGACTGTTTGCCCATATATGGACTATACCTCCTGAGGAGATCAGCTAGATTCCCGCCGCTCGAATACCGACGCTTTAGTTCGGATCTAGCTGTTGAAACGGCCGGAGCTCAGCCGTCCGGGTGCTGGAATTTTTCATATATATATAAGATCCGCATAAAGTGAAACAATTGTTCTCGGATTGGTGAACTAACTGTTCTGTTACTACTTATATATATATACACACATACGCACACACACACACACATATATATATATATATATATATATATATATATATATATATATATATAGGAAAAGAGTGGGGGCACCGACGGCTGAGCTCCGACCATCGGGGTCCTGACTTTTTCCCTAATACCCACTCTACTAGCCTAAGTATCGAGTACTCGGTGCGCTATATTCCACCTGGTTTCTTACCACACTTTCTTTGTTTCATATATATATATATATATATATATATATGAAAAATATGGGGAGAAGAATACTGCATGGTTGCACATGGATAACATGTTATAAAATGAGTCCCTCATCAGTGATTTGCCAACGATCATTGGTATTTCATCGCATTAAAAATCATATACCTCACGTCGGTGCGAAAATAAGTTATTAGGACAATTGAAACGCGTAAAGCGAGTGAGACAAGTAAACAACACAGGGGAAAGCTAACTGAAGATGGAAAGAAACACAAGCTACATGGTTATTCTATCAGTATAAGCTGGGTGAATATATGTGCGAGTTAGAAACAGACCTTCCGCTAGTGAATCCGATGTTAGAAAGAAGGAAAATCGTTTTCGTAGCGAACGGGAGGAAGTAAGAAGGGGAGAAACAGAGAGTGAGTGAGTGGAAGTGCGAGGAAGAGGTCAGTAGAGAGAAAGTGTTAACTGACATGACAGAGGGGACGAAAGAAAGTAAGAGAAACAGAGAGAACGAGGGAGCAGTAAGAGAGAAAGAGAGAAACACAGAATCGCAGTTTAGGTAAATATATGAAAAATATGGGGAGAAGAATACTGCATGGTTGCACATAGATAACATGTTATAAAATGAGTCCCTCATCAGTGATTTGCCAACGATCATTGGTATTTCATCGCATTAAAAATCATATACCTCACGTCGGTGCGAAAATAACTAAAATAAGTTATTAGGACAATTGAAACGCGTAAAGCGAGTGAGACAAGTAAACAACACAGGGGAAAGCTAACCGAAAATGGAAAGAAACACAAGCAACATGGTTATTCTATCAGCACATATATATATCAGCATATATATATATAAGTTCCATTCA
>OZ024755.1:41202929-41312929 GCA_964016885.1 Eledone cirrhosa
ATATATATATATATATATATATATATATATATATATATATATATATATATACATATATATATATTAACTTCTATCTAACTTTTTTCTTTCTGTCAGGTACATTAGCATTGTTTGCTATCCTTTCTGGAGCATCTGGACAATTATGTGAGTTTTTATTTTCATTTTCATTTTATAACTCTATTTATAACTGCAAGTCCATATAGATCACTATGAGTGTATAATATCTTGGAAGGAGTAAAATGAAAATATAGGGACCCCATAAGGAGCTGTTTTAGTTGGAACTGTTGAGACTACCTTACCAACATTTCCTTGTTTGTATATAGTGGAATCTGGGTTTAACAAGAATAACTAAACAGTGAAGCACTTTGAACATCAAATGTGGGGATTTGCGGCTCAAATTCTCAAACCTAACATTTGTCATCTTTTCTAGACGCATTTGCTTTTATAATTTACAAGGAAGGCCAGCACGTGGGACCCCATTTGCTCACCATACAGAGAGAGGGGAGGCGATGAGGGTGGGAGTTCGGCTCTTCCACATTCGGACCATATCCTTGTGGTTGTGTTTATTATCTATAGAGTTCATTGGATTGGCAGTATCAGTGGAGGGGTCGGACGCCATGCTTTCTAACATAGAGTTACGTCCCTTTACGGACTGAGTTCAAATCCCTCCAAGGTTAACTTTGCCTTTCATCCTTACGGGGTCGATAAAATAAAGTACCAGTAATGCACTGGGTAATTGCTGGCATTGTGCCAATAGTAGAAACAATTATCTATAGAGTTCATTCTATCATTCAGTTGTTACCATCAATCTAATCTAAAGACATTTCTAGTCTAAAGACATTTACAAGGAATTATCGGCCAAATATCTTTCAGTCTGTGGCGCTGGAGACGTTTTGAGGAGCTGATCCGCTAACAACAAGGTTCTTGTCATTGTTGTCGGCCTGCCTTACCGAACAATCAGGTGATACCGTGAGGTGCTTGGTTATTCCAGCGTCTTAGCCATGCTACCCCTCTAGATTGAAGTTCCAACACCCCTTATACAACGCATCAATAGGTAGCCAGTACTATGACACTATGTCTAATTGAATTCAATAAATAGAATGAAAGGACCTCAAATATGCTACATAAATAAAATAAGCAATATTTACCGAAAGTGAGTTCGCAGGACATCAAGATGTTTCGGTGATTATTCCCGTTATCAATCAGTGTTGAACTAAAGACAATTACTCGCTTAGTAAAACAATATAAAACAGTTGTTGAAACCATGATAGGTTGGTATATAAATCGACCACAAATTGGCAAATGAACAATAAAGTCACTTTAAATATCACCGAGAAATAGTAACTGTCTTGGAAAAACAGAGAAAATACTTTCGCAGTGATTTACTGAAGCGAATGTGATGGAGTGCAGCTTCGTTGTTAAGGTGTTTGACGCACGATGTGGCCTTGGTAAAGACACTTTATTTAACTCTTAGTCATCTCAGGTAAGGAAAATGAGTTTTATCTGTAATTCAAGGGGCCGGATATATCACATATGCTTCATGCTAAACCTCCCCGAGAATCACGTTAAATCCCACGTTGTAACTCAATATAGTAAGTAGGTGGTAAGAGTGTGTGGAGGGTGAGAAAAAGAAAGAGAGAAGGAAAGAGAGAGAGCGAAAGAGAGAGAGAGAGAGAGAGGGAGAGAGAGAGAGAGAGAGAGAGAGAGAGAGAGAGAGAGAGAGAGAGAGAGAGAGAGAGCAAGTACGAGTTATGTATATATATATATATATATATATATATATATGAAATATAAGAATCAAAGAACTGTTCAAAACATTATTGTGCTTACAGCTGTTTCCTCCAAACCGAGGTTTGGATTCTTCGGAGCAATTTATTAATGCATGGACAGTTATATGACCTCCTTTTCAGCCGAGAGACATACCAAATACATATTCAAACATTGATACATATTCAAACATTGTGGGTCAACATTCATTACAGAATTTAGAGTGGCAGTACACACTTCGAGATTACATTTATATTAATAGGTACAATCAAAAATCAAAGATATAGGTTAAAGTACAGCATGAAGATAAGTGGTTATATAGTGCAAATGTTATATGTGTGGCACGCATGTGCGTCTTGTTTATATAGTGTGGCAGAGAGATATGTGTGGTAGAGGCACTTAGGTAGGTAAATAAGAGTGTTAGGTTGGTAGGTCTGGTGGCAAAGTCTTTATATGATTGATATAGTCTGTGTGTGGAGAAATATTATAAGCATTAAAGATAGTGCAAGCATTAAAAGTGTTATAAGTATTGGAGATGCACAGCGCAGGGATGTCAAGTAATTCATGTACTTCGGCATTTTCATGGTCAAGGGAGTGTATATTTCGATTATATGCCTTTCACATAATCCACGACAATCCAGTAAGAGATCGTAGTCTGGTGTTCTTTAGTTCGATACAGGGGGATGTTACGTTTCGAGAAACGCCATTGAATACCGGAAGTGTGTGTGTGGCTAAGGGGAGTTAATGCATGCGGGGAGGTAACTCTGGGGTTTCTATATCTAGCCATTAAAATGTGTCCCAATATAGACCCTAAATTCTATGGTGAGGTGCACCTTCCAAGAGAGACTTTTAAAGCATAAAGTGTACTAACTATAGAGTAGTTTATATTATTATTAAGGTGGATTAACCCATCTTAAGGTGCTACAAATGGAAATTATAGATGATGAGCGAGGATTCTAAAATGATCTCTGTGGTTGTAGTCTGCTCATATGACCAGGCGCGGTGATTGCAGGATTGCTTCAGGACCCAATGATCTCTGGTAAGATCTGGGTCATCGCTTGCTACATTGGATGTCGAAAGATAATCGTCCCCAGGCAGGCCAAGGTCAATCCGCAGTCCTCGCGACCCCTCTCTGACCGTCAGATCATCCATATACGTACAACCCGCACGGCAGTTGCATTGCATTCACTCACTGCGCTCAGCAGCCCGGTCCTACTGGTCAACAGCGCTACTCGATTAAATCATTTTACATCTGTCTAAGGAAGGTGTTTCCTCTGCCCAACAACATCCAACCGATCAATTCATGCTCAAAATTACCCTTAGAGCGGTGTAGTGCCATCAAGTGGGTGGATGTTGTCACACCTGCCGTAGAGGTATAAATGGGTATTTTCCCTGCGAAGGGTTCCAGAGGGATGCCGTTGTTTGTGTTATAATGGATCAGCTAGTGTTGGGTATGTAGTATAGGGTGTGTTTCTGGTGTTTGATGCTAGATGTGGTGTTAGGTTCCAGTCCGACATTGCTATATATAGGGCTTAAAGTTTTGGAAGGAATGTCTGAGGCGGTGCTGGCAAGTTGCAAACACCTCAGATTTTTTGTTAAGTAGGTTACGGTTGGAGAAGATAATATTGTGTGTCTCTAGAATACAGAGGTTACAGAATTTATTAGGTGGTTTGTACGAGGTCGCGCTGCCTATCACTTCCCATTTGAGTGTGTATGGTTTATTTTTAGATTTTAGATAGTGTATGTAGCTAGAAAGTGAGGTGGAGTTGGCTAGGCTGTGCTTTTTGAACGAGTGGATGTGCGAGTTATATCTGATTTTGAAGCAGTTAGAAGTGGAGCCTACATAGGTTTCTGAAGAGTTATTAGTCGTGACTGTGCATGAGTATATGACATCCTTGGTTAGGCATTTTTTATCTAAAGGGCAGGTTCTATTAGCTCTACAGTTACAATTATTCTGTGCGTTAGTCCGCTGGTTATAATGCAATGCGGAAGTCTGTGTGGTGGATATAGGATTTTGGGTGTTCGGGTTGGCAACCCTGGTGTTATTACTTATACTAGTGTTATTTCTATTGTTACTGCCGTTGCTATTGTTGCTTGCTACAGTGGTATTTAGAGGGTTTGCATCCTGTTGTGATTTTGTTTGTTGGAAGTAAGAACTAATTTTACTATTATTGCTGCTAGCTATGTGGTATGCTAAGTTAGGCGTCGTAGAGTATGAGATTTTAATGGTGTTTTTGTTTAAGAGGTTGTGGTACTTGTGTCCTAGAGGGAAGTTTTTATCTAGTAGTGAGAAGAAAGCCCTAGGTATGTTGGTGGAGACATTTAGGTTGAAAGGAGGGTTGAAAAATGTATTATTTCTTCTTCTATTTTTGTTTTTAGTGTTTGGTGTGTTGCTTCCTCCTAAGGCCTCACAGTAGTTTCCATGGTAATGGTTACTTCCTGTGGCACCCTCCGCTTTGGTGTACTTGTGGTTGCTATTCCTATTATTAGATTTCCTCATGGACATGTTGTGCGAGATTATGTTGTAGCTATGTGTTTTCTTAGGTAGGAACTCAATTTCTATATTATGGCCGGAGCTAGCTAATGCTTGATTGTAATATTGTGAGTTTTTGCTAAATATGTTTGCGTCATAGGACAGACTAGAGATTCTATTGGACACCCCCTTAGAGATAGAGTTTAATATTGATCTAGGGTGATTAGACTTGGTATCTACGTAAATAAGTTTCTCATTAGGCTTATGGAAAGGTGTATATATTTTTGAGTCTAGGTATAGTGTGGCGTCTAGGAAGTTAACATTTTTAGTGTTTTTGTCCATGGTGATACTAAGGTTAAAGTTTTTGAATGTCTTATGCAGTTGTTTTCTAGTTCTTTCTATATTAAATTTTTTATATTCTATGAGTAGAAGTGCATCATCGCGGTACAAACCACCGTTGAGGTAAGGGAGGTCTTTATGGATTTCATTGAGGAGGTATAGGCCGACCAAATCAGTGACCTGCGCCGAGTCACTAGATCCCATGGTTATGTCGAAGTTGTTGTGCGTATCCTTGCGTGTCCATAGTTGGTCCTCGAAGGTGATTATGGTTTTACGGGCCGCAAGGATGACATCAACCTGGGCTCTAGTCAGGTCGCTATTGGTCATGGCCATGATAAGTGCCTTATTTAATAGGATAGGGGAAATAGAGGTGTAGTATGAATTGATATCAAATTGAATAATACGGGTGAAGTAATTGAATGGTTTAAGGATATCAAGAATAATAAAAACAAAAAATTTATTCAATTTGATATCAATTCATACTACACCTCTATTTCCCCTATCCTATTAAATAAGGCACTTATCATGGCCATGACCAATAGCGACCTGACTAGAGCCCAGGTTGATGTCATCCTTGCGGCCCGTAAAACCATAATCACCTTCGAGGACCAACTATGGACACGCAAGGATACGCACAACAACTTCGACATAACCATGGGATCTATTGACTCGGCGCAGGTCACTGATTTGGTCGGCCTATACCTCCTCAATGAAATCCATAAAGACCTCCCTTACCTCAACGGTGGTTTGTACCGCGATGATGCACTTCTACTCATAGAATATAAAAAATTTAATATAGAAAGAACTAGAAAACAACTGCATAAGACATTCAAAAACTTTAACCTTAGTATCACCATGGACAAAAACACTAAAAATGTTAACTTCCTAGACGCCACACTATACCTAGACTCAAAAATATATACACCTTTCCATAAGCCTAATGAGAAACTTATTTACGTAGATACCAAGTCTAATCACCCTAGATCAATATTAAACTCTATCTCTAAGGGGGTGTCCAATAGAATCTCTAGTCTGTCCTATGACGCAAACATATTTAGCAAAAACTCACAATATTACAATCAAGCATTAGCTAGCTCCGGCCATAATATAGAAATTGAGTTCCTACCTAAGAAAACACATAGCTACAACATAATCTCGCACAACATGTCCATGAGGAAATCTAATAATAGGAATAGCAACCACAAGTACACCAAAGCGGAGGGTGCCACAGGAAGTAACCATTACCATGGAAACTACTGTGAGGCCTTAGGAGGAAGCAACACACCAAACACTAAAAACAAAAATAGAAGAAGAAATAATACATTTTTCAACCCTCCTTTCAACCTAAATGTCTCCACCAACATACCTAGGGCTTTCTTCTCACTACTAGATAAAAACTTCCCTCTAGGACACAAGTACCACAACCTCTTAAACAAAAACACCATTAAAATCTCATACTCTACGACGCCTAACTTAGCATACCACATAGCTAGCAGCAATAATAGTAAAATTAGTTCTTACTTCCAACAAACAAAATCACAACAGGATGCAAACCCTCTAAATACCACTGTAGCAAGCAACAATAGCAACGGCAGTAACAATAGAAATAACACTAGTATAAGTAATAACACCAGGGTTGCCAACCCGAACACCCAAAATCCTATATCCACCACACAGACTTCCGCATTGCATTATAACCAGCGGACTAACGCACAGAATAATTGTAACTGTAGAGCTAATAGAACCTGCCCTTTAGATAAAAAATGCCTAACCAAGGATGTCATATACTCATGCACAGTCACGACTAATAACTCTTCAGAAACCTATGTAGGCTCCACTTCTAACTGCTTCAAAATCAGATATAACTCGCACATCCACTCGTTCAAAAAGCACAGCCTAGCCAACTCCACCTCACTTTCTAGCTACATACACTATCTAAAATCTAAAAATAAACCATACACACTCAAATGGGAAGTGATAGGCAGCGCGACCTCGTACAAACCACCTAATAAATTCTGTAACCTCTGTATTCTAGAGACACACAATATTATCTTCTCCAACCGTAACCTACTTAACAAAAAATCTGAGGTGTTTGCAACTTGCCAGCACCGCCTCAGACATTCCTTCCAAAACTTTAAGCCCTATATATAGCAATGTCGGACTGGAACCTAACACCACATCTAGCATCAAACACCAGAAACACACCCTATACTACATACCCAACACTAGCTGATCCATTATAACACAAACAACGGCATCCCTCTGGAACCCTTCGCAGGGAAAATACCCATTTATACCTCTACGGCAGGTGTGACAACATCCACCCACTTGATGGCACTACACCGCTCTAAGGGTAATTTTGAGCATGAATTGATCGGTTGGATGTTGTTGGGCAGAGGAAACACCTTCCTTAGACAGATGTAAAATGATTTAATCGAGTAGCGCTGTTGACCAGTAGGACCGGGCTGCTGAGCGCAGTGAGTGAATGCAATGCAACTGCCGTGCGGGTTGTACGTATATGGATGATCTGACGGTCAGAGAGGGGTCGCGAGGACTGCGGATTGACCTTGGCCTGCCTGGGGACGATTATCTTTCGACATCCAATGTAGCAAGCGATGACCCAGATCTTACCAGAGATCATTGGGTCCTGAAGCAATCCTGCAATCACCGCGCCTGGTCATATGAGCAGACTACAACCACAGAGATCATTTTAGAATCCTCGCTCATCATCTATAATTTCCATTTGTAGCACCTTAAGATGGGTTAATCCACCTTAATAATAATATAAACTACTCTATAGTTAGTACACTTTATGCTTTAAAAGTCTCTCTTGGAAGGTGCACCTCACCATAGAATTTAGGGTCTATATTGGGACACATTTTAATGGCTAGATATAGAAACCCCAGAGTTACCTCCCCGCATGCATTAACTCCCCTTAGCCACACACACACTTCCGGTATTCAATGGCGTTTCTCGAAACGTAACATCCCCCTGTATCGAACTAAAGAACACCAGACTACGATCTCTTACTGGATTGTCGTGGATTATGTGAAAGGCATATAATCGAAATATACACTCCCTTGACCATGAAAATGCCGAAGTACATGAATTACTTGACATCCCTGCGCTGTGCATCTCCAATACTTATAACACTTTTAATGCTTGCACTATCTTTAATGCTTATAATATTTCTCCACACACAGACTATATCAATCATATAAAGACTTTGCCACCAGACCTACCAACCTAACACTCTTATTTACCTACCTAAGTGCCTCTACCACACATATCTCTCTGCCACACTATATAAACAAGACGCACATGCGTGCCACACATATAACATTTGCACTATATAACCACTTATCTTCATGCTGTACTTTAACCTATATCTTTGATTTTTGATTGTACCTATTAATATAAATGTAATCTCGAAGTGTGTACTGCCACTCTAAATTCTGTAATGAATGTTGACCCACAATGTTTGAATATGTATCAATGTTTGAATATGTATTTGGTATGTCTCTCGGCTGAAAAGGAGGTCATATAACTGTCCATGCATTAATAAATTGCTCCGAAGAATCCAAACCTCGGTTTGGAGGAAACAGCTGTAAGCACAATAATGTTTTGAACAGTTCTTTGATTCTTATATTTCATATAACTGCTCTGTAAATCATCTGATGTTTTTACATTGAGCTACTTAACTTACTGGTAATAAGGTAGTAATACGTTACTGCCTACCACTATTTAGGGTGTGTGTAAAATACTTACAACTGCTTAAGGCTTTGTATTTACATAACCATAAATAGTATAACTAATACTATATATATATATATATATATATATATAGGAACCAGTAAGACCCCGACGGCTGAGCTCAAACCGTTTCGACGGCTAATTCTGAGTCCAGAATTAGCCGTCGAAAAGGTTTGAGCTCAGCCGTCGGGGTCTTACTGGTTCCTATTGCCCACTCTACTACCCTAAGTATTGAGTACTTTGGTGCGTTATGGTCCACCTGGTTCCTTACCACATTTCCTTCGTTATATATATATATATATATATATATATATATATATATATATATATATATATATATATATATATATATATAATAGCTCTCACCGTATTTTTGACTAAAGGAATTTTAGCATGATAATGGGGTTTAGAACCCTCAGATAAATGGAAAAAGATGAGTATTGACGTACGTCAATAGTCATCTTTTTCCATTTATCTGAGGGTTCTAAGCCCCATTATCAGGCTAAAATTCCTTTAGTCAAAAATACGGTGAAAGCTATTCTATTTTCTAATTTCAAACCTGCTCACTGTTTCAAAACATACTTAAATGCCATATATATATATATATATATATATATAGTAATAATAATAAATTTGAAGACTAAAATCCAAGAGGGCTCGATAAGGATAAATATATATCAGATATATAAGAACCGTAGAGTAAATAGTTTCAGAAGATCCCGTTAAGGGTGAAAGCAGCGATTCTTTGCTTAAATTTTAATCTGTTATTTTAATAAATAAATAATATATATATATATATATATATATATATATATATATATATATATAAATTAATAAAATAATGAATAAACAAAGAAACAGTTCCTTATATTAAAAAAAATTCATCATTTTACGATCGTTTCTAGGATATATATGTGTTAGAGTTGGTATGCATATTCTATAGATCTATGTACAATATTTATGCAAACTATCAGATGGAATATACATACCTACACATATATATGCTGTCTTCAGAAATAATGATATTTGTTTATTGAAAAAACAAAGATTCAATACAATAGGTCTGTTTGGGAACAGGTTTTGAATTGACCAATAGAGAGATAGTGAGGGTCAAGGTAGTAATATAGTAGTAGAAGAACCTTAAATTATGGGTAGAGGAAGGTAGATTTCAGTTTTGGAAGGAAAAGAATATTATGAATGAAGAAATAGGTCTTATGCTGACCTCAGAAATAATTTTATTTATCATATCTATATGTATTAGTATAATTTTATCAATATAAATATACCCATCAATTAAATTAATTTATATTCTTTTCATAGATGTATTTTTTTCACTAACATTCTTATCGTAAAACTTTAGTCACCTTAGATATTTGTATTGGCATTACTATTTTATAACAGCAACTGCTTGTATACCTTTTACTGACCCCCTGACCTATTTTCACCCCTAAAATAAGCTTCAATTACTACTATTTTACCATTTGGCTAATTATTAACTTTCTATTGGTTAATTCTAAACCTCTTACCAAACAGACAGAATATATTAGATCTTTGTTGGTTTTATTCAATGAACAAATAAAATTATTTCTGAGGTCAGCATAAGACCTATTTCTTCCCTAAAATAATCCTTCATTCATAATATATATATATATATATATATATATATATATATATATATATATATATATATATATATATATATAGATTGGTTGTGGATTATAAACATACAGAGACATTAGCCCTGAATTTTTGTATTTACATACACTTTTTCGACATGCGTATGCATGTGAACATACATTTTTATGCATATCTGTGAACGAAGTTACTTGCATATATACACACACCTAACTGTATTTTCTTGATGTATTTTTATGTATTTCATTGGTCTATTTAAAATCTGTTCCCAAACAGACCTGTAATTTTGAATTGTTGTTATTATCAATAAATATACTTCATTATTTCTGAAGACGGCATATGTATGTGTAGGTATGTATATTCTATTTGATAGTTTGTATAATTTTGTATAATTTTTTACATAGATCTTTTGAATATGCATGCCAATTCTAACACATATATGTCCTAGAAACGATCGTTAAATAATGAACTTTTTTTGTTTAATATAAGGAACTGTTTCATTGTTTTATTCATTATTTTTTAAATATTTTTTAAATATTTTATATATATATATATATATATATATATATATATATATATATATATTATATATGTATATATATATATATTATATATGTATATATATATATATATGTCATCAGCCAGCGAGTTGTCTGCACATTGTCACCACTTTCATTATGTGTGAGGAAAAAGATGCATCATCGCTCATGTCTATACCCAGGTCTCGTATCGATTTCGAGACGGTGATATCGGTCCCTCCTGGTCCGGCCTAACTGTGTTGTACTGTATTTGTGTTTGCAGGTTTGTATTGTAGGGCTTTTTTTTGCCAGCATTAAACTGCATGTTGTTGTCTTCCGCCCATTTGTATATGGCATCCAGATCTTGTTGTAAAAGGGCAGCATCAGCCGGGTTTTTGATTGCCTGTGCTACCTTATTGTCATCAGCATAGCTAGTGCGGGATGTTGTTGTATGTTGTTGTATGTATATATTATATATGTATATATATATATATATATATATATATATATATATATATATATATATATATATATATACACAATATCGGAGAAAGCTTTTTAGCGATACTCCGGCCAAATTCCAACTCACTCAACAAACATTAGGAAATAAGTGATTATATTCCCAATTATGTGTTCGGGGTGCTAACTAAAAGTATTGCGTGGAAAATTGGCTGTATTATTTCATATGAGACATATCTAATATATCTCTTCCCAGACGGACGTTTCGTTTCATTATAGGATTCCTACAATTTGGGTGAAATTATACCATTTTATGTAGGAGCTTGTATACCATCAATAGATATATATTCAAGTGGGCTCCTATAATTCATCAGTGGGTGCCCCAATAATACTAATATTGATAATCTAACCAACATCAGCATTTAGCGATAATCACTTTCTGTGCCTGAGGTATCTGTCAGGTTGCCAGTCCAGCAGTTCTAAAGGAAGTGCTCGAACTGATTCAAAAAATGAGGAAGTGAATTACCGCCAAAAAAAAACACACATATATATATATATGTTAGTTTCAGAAAATCCCGTTAAGGGTGAAAGCAGCGATTCTTTGCTTAAACTTTAATCTGTTATTATAATAAATATATATATATATATATATATATATATATATATATATATATATATATATATATATATATATATATATATATATACAGTGAAATTCCGTTATAAAGAAATTCACGAGGTATAAAAAAATTCGTGTAACGAAAAATTCTTTATAACGAGGTCAACCGAAACAAATCGAGCGTTTGTTTGTTATTACTTCAGGGATTGAAAAAAAATTCGTTATAATGATATTTGTTATAACAGAATTTTACCTGTATATATATATTATTATTATTAAAAGAACGGAGGCCATATTCAGTTGATTCAGGTTTAGTTAAAACTCTGTTATATATATTTCACTGAGGACTATCAGTTATGATAGCCTGAGCTCCTCAGACGGCAAAACCTATAAAAACAATGAATGTTCCTAAAAAAAAACCTTTAAGTTTGTAAAAATCCATATAACTTATAAATAATACATTTAAAATGTTATATTGATATTTAATACTTTGTGGTTGTTTCTAATTAAACGCTGGGATTAAAGAAAGTGTTAGCTAGTAAGGGTTATTTTAAGACACATTTATAATTCCTTACTTGTTTATATTTGTCAACAGTCACGCTCCACAAAGATTCTATAACATTATCTCAAGGACACAAAGGAATTGTACAAATTCTTGAAGCAGGAACGGTTTTACCATTGATTCAAAGTATTTCAGCAGCTGACGCTAAAAACATCTGTATTACGAGAGGATACTAGTAAGTTGTTTTGGGAAATATCCAATCAATTTGCTTTACATTGTGTATATGTTATTAGTGTTTGTTTTGTTTGGTGAGTCTGGAGGAAGTGGTGGTGCTCATGCCTTTCAGAGGCCCTCCGATATTATTGAGATCAATGCCATTGATGTATTTACATTTTTAGCAGCTTCACGCCTTTGGGAAAGATATGAGTCCCATAAGAAGTTCGACAGAGATGAGGTTCTAGGCTGGAAGGACTCCGGATAGCAGTTAGTGAAGGGCCTGGTGGCTTGAGGGATGAGAGAAGGGGAGACGAGTGAGTTGTCAGCGTTTGAGTGGGGGTGGCATGAAACCATTGTTGAAGTGAGAGTATTGGCGGGGAGGGAAGTGTCAGACATTGTTGAATTGATGGTGTTGGCAGGCAGGAGGTGAAGTGAGGGTGTTGGCGAGGAGGAGGGGCTAAGACTTTGTTGAAGTGATGGTGATGGCGGGGAGGAGGGGGCATCTGTCGGTTTCGACGATGAGTGTCCCAGTTGTTCGTTCAACGGAACAGCCTACTCATGACATAAACATGAAAGTGACTACGCGTTCCACAGACACGTGTACCCTAAACCCAATACTCACAGATATTCAGCAGGACACACTATGTGACAAGACCGGCCCAGTTACAGTCCATCCGATGGGCTTCCAAACAATTTCCATCAACCCAGCTTCCCTCAGAGTTTATTTGTTGACCCGGGTTTATGGTAAATGACACTTGCTCAAGATGTCACGCCGTGGGATCTAACCTGGTACCTAATGGTTGAGAGGCAAACTTCTTAGCCAGCTGGCCATGCTGCGTCCGCAGTGAATCATTATCTTCTTATTTTTCTTTAAGTCCCATAACTCCTGATAGAGTCCCAGGGGCCGTATTGGCATACGGTGTTTCTTGGGTATTTTAAGCCTGGCGGAGCCCATCTCCCTCCAGGTCTGAGTACAGCAATTTATTTCCAGAGAAAGATAGAAATTGAGAGAGGAAATGAGAAAGGGATATAGAGGAAGAATCGACCCCAGTATTAGACTGGTACTTTTTTATCGACCGGAACGAATACCACAAAGTATTCTATCCGACATTCTAACGACTCTACCAAATCGCCGCCTTGTGAATCATTATATAGGCCGGCAAAATATCTCATCCGGCATGGCTTGAGTCTTGAACCAAGAGTATCGGGATTACGACCATAGCACACCTCCTTAGTTATTACTTTGTTTTATTGATGGATTGGCAGAATCGGTAGAGCATCGGACAACATACGCATGGAGCTTAGGCCCTTTACGTTTTGAGTTCAAATCCTTCCGAGGTTAACTTTGTCTTTCATCCTTACGGGGTCGATAAAATAAAGTACCAGTAATGCACTGGGGTTGACTTAATCGATGGTCTCCTCCTACAATATTTCTTTAATTTTAAAGAAGCAGAATTTTTATAGATTAATTATTGGCGTCAGATTCCATGGTGATCCCTGTTCTCTACGTCCAGTCTGTCACATTCCATGGTGATCCCTGTTCTCTACGTCCAGTCTGTCAGATTCCATGGTGATCCCTGTTCTCTACGTCCAGTCTGTCACATTCCATGGTGATCCCTGTTCTCTATGTCCAGCCTGTCAGATTCCATGGTGATCCCTGTTCTCTACGTCCAGTCTGTCACATTCCATGGTGATCCCTGTTCTCTACGTCCAGTCTGTCAGATTCCATGGTGATCCCTGTTCTCTACGTCCAGTCTGTCACATTCCATGGTGATCCCTGTTCTCTACGTCCAGTCTGTCACATTCCATGGTGATCCCTGTTCTCTACGTCCAGCCTGTCAGATTCCATGGTGATCCCTGTTCTCTATGTCCAGTCTGTCACATTCCATGGTGATCCCTGTTCTCTACGTCCAGTCTGTCACATTCCATGGTGAACCCTGTTCTCTACGTCCAGTCTGTCACATTCCATGGTGATCCCTGTTCTCTACGTCCAGTCTGTCAGATTCCATGGTGATCCCTGTTCTCTACGTCCAGTCTGTCACATTCCATGGTGATCCCTGTTCTCTATGTCCAGCCTGTCAGATTCCATGGTGATCCCTGTACTCTACGTCCAGTCTGTCACATTCCATGGTGATCCCTGTTCTCTATGTCCAGTCTGTCAGATTCCATGGTGATCCCTGTTCTCTACGTCCAGTCTGTCACATTCCATGGTGATCCCTGTTCTCTACGTCCAGCCTGTCAGATTCCATGGTGATCCCTGTTCTCTATGTCCAGCCTGTCTGATTCCATGGTGATCCCTGTTCTCTATGTCCAGCCTGTCAGATTCCATGGTGATCCCTGTTCTCTATGTCCAGTCTGTCAGATTCCGTGGTGATCCCTGTTCTCTATGTCCAGCCTGTCAGATTCCATGGTGATCCCTGTTCTCTATGTCCAGCCTGTCAGATTCCATAGTGATCCCTGTTCTCTACGTCCTGTCTGTCAGATTCCATGGTGATCCCTGTTCTCTATGTCCAGCCTGTCAGATTCCATGGTGATCCCTGTTCTCTATGTCCAACCTGTCAGATTCCATGGTGATCCCTGTTCTCCATGTCCAGTCTGTCAGATTCCATGGTGATCCCTGTTCTCTATGTCCAGCCTGTCAGATTCCATGGTGATCCCTGTTCTCTATGTCCAGCCTGTCAGATTCCATGGTGATCCCTGTTCTCTATGTCCAGCCTGTCAGATTCCATGGTGATCCCTGTTCTCCATGTCCAGTCTGTCAGATTCCATAGTGATCCCTGTTCTCTATGTCCAGCCTGTCAGATTCCATGGTGATCCCTGTTCTCTACGTCCAGCCTGTCAGGTTCCATGGTGATCCCTGTTCTCTATGTCCAGCCTGTCAGGTTCCATGGTGATCCCTGTTCTCTATGTCCAGCCTGTCAGATTCCATGGTGATCCCTGTTCTCTACGTCCAGCCTGTCAGGTTCCATGGTGATCCCTGTTCTCTATGTCCAGCCTGTCAGGTTCCATGGTGATCCCTGTTCTCTACGTCCAGCCTGTGAGGTTCCATGGTGATCACTGTTCTCTATGTCCAGCCTGTCAGATTCCATGGTGATCCCTGTTCTCTACGTCCAGCCTGTCAGGTTCCATGGTGATCCCTGTTCTCTATGTCCAGACTGTCAGATTCCATGGTGATCCCTGTTCTCTATGTCCAGTCTGTCAGGTTCCATGGTGATCCCTGTTCTCTATGTCCAGTCTGTCAGATTCCATGGTGATCCCTGTTCTCTATGTCCAGTCTGTCAGATTCCATAGTGATCCCTGTTCTCTACGTCCAGCCTGTCAGATTCCATGGTGATCCCTGTTCTCTATGTCCTGTCTGTCAGATTCCATGGTGATCCCTGTTCTCTACGTCCAGCCTGTCAGATTCCATGGTGATCCCTGTTCTCTATGTCCTGTCTGTCAGATTCCAAGGTGATCCCTGTTCTCTACGTCCAGCCTGTCAGATTCCATGGTGATCCCTGTTCTCTATGTCCTGTCTGTCAGATTCCATGGTGATCCCTGTTCGCTATGTCCAGTCTGTCAGATTCCATGGTGATCCCTGTTCTCTATGTCCAGTCTGTCGGATTCCATGGTGATCCCTGTTCTCTATGTCCAGTCTGTCAGATTCCATGGTGATCCCTGTTCTCTATGTCCAGTCTGTCAGATTCCATGGTGATCCCTGTTCTCTACGTCCAGCCTGTCAGATTCCATGGTGATCCCTGTTCTCTATGTCCTGTCTGTCAGATTCCATGGTGATCCCTGTTCTCTACGTCCAGCCTGTCAGATTCCATGGTGATCCCTGTTCTCTATGTCCTGTCTGTCAGATTCCATGGTGATCCCTGTTCTCTATGTCCAGTCTGTCAGATTCCATGGTGATCCCTGTTCTCTATGTCCAGTCTGTCAGATTCCATGGTGATCCCTGTTCTCTATGTCCAGTCTGTCAGATTCCATGGTGATCCCTGTTCTCTATGTCCAACCTGTCAGATTCCATGGTGATCCCTGTTCTCCATGTCCAGTCTGTCAGATTCCATGGTGATCCCTGTTCTCTATGTCCAGCCTGTCAGATTCCATGGTGATCCCTGTTCTCTATGTCCAGCCTGTCAGATTCCATGGTGATCCCTGTTCTCTATGTCCAGCCTGTCAGATTCCATGGTGATCCCTGTTCTCCATGTCCAGTCTGTCAGATTCCATAGTGATCCCTGTTCTCTATGTCCAGCCTGTCAGATTCCATGGTGATCCCTGTTCTCTACGTCCAGCCTGTCAGGTTCCATGGTGATCCCTGTTCTCTATGTCCAGCCTGTCAGGTTCCATGGTGATCCCTGTTCTCTATGTCCAGCCTGTCAGATTCCATGGTGATCCCGGTTCTCTACGTCCAGCCTGTCAGGTTCCATGGTGATCCCTGTTCTCTATGTCCAGCCTGTCAGGTTCCATGGTGATCCCTGTTCTCTACGTCCAGCCTGTCAGGTTCCATGGTGATCCCTGTTCCTTATGTCCAGCCTGTCGGATTCCATGGTGATCCCTGTTCTCTAAGTCCAGCCTGTCAGGTTCCATGGTGATCCCTGTTCTCTATGTCCAGACTGTCAGATTCCATGGTGATCCCTGTTCTCTATGTCCAGTCTGTCAGGTTCCATGGTGATCCCTGTTCTCTATGTCCAGTCTGTCAGATTCCATGGTGATCCCTGTTCTCTATGTCCAGTCTGTCAGATTCCATAGTGATCCCTGTTCTCTACGTCCAGCCTGTCAGATTCCATGGTGATCCCTGTTCTCTATGTCCTGTCTGTCAGATTCCATGGTGATCCCTGTTCTCTACGTCCAGCCTGTCAGATTCCATGGTGATCCCTGTTCTCTATGTCCTGTCTGTCAGATTCCATGGTGATCCCTGTTCTCTACGTCCAGCCTGTCAGATTCCATGGTGATCCCTGTTCTCTATGTCCTGTCTGTCAGATTCCATGGTGATCCCTGTTCTCTATGTCCAGTCTGTCAGATTCCATGGTGATCCCTGTTCTCTATGTCCAGTCTGTCAGATTCCATGGTGATCCCTGTTCTCTATGTCCAGTCTGTCAGATTCCATGGTGATCCCTGTTCTCTATGTCCAGTCTGTCAGATTCCATGGTGATCCCTGTTCTCTATGTCCAGTCTGTCAGATTCCATGGTGATCCCTGTTCTCTACGTCCAGCCTGTCGGATTCCATGGTGATCCCTGTTCTCTATGTCCTGTCTGTCAGATTCCATGGTGATCCCTGTTCTCTACGTCCAGCCTGTCAGATTCCATGGTGATCCCTGTTCTCTATGTCCTGTCTGTCAGATTCCATGGTGATCCCTGTTCTCTATGTCCAGTCTGTCAGATTCCATGGTGATCCCTGTTCTCTATGTCCAGTCTGTCAGATTCCATGGTGATCCCTGTTCTCTATGTCCAGTCTGTCACATTCCATGGTGATCCCTGTTCTCTATGTCCAGTCTGTCAGATTCCATGGTCGTCCCTGTTCTCTATGTCCTGTCTGTCAGATTCCATCGTGATCCCTGATCTCTATGTCCAGTCTGTCAGATTCCATGGTGATCCCTGTTCTCTATGTCCTGTCTGTCAGATTCCATGGTGATCCCTGTTCTCTACGTCCAGCCTGTTAGATTCCATGGTGATCCCTGTTCTCTATGTCCAGTCTGTCAGATTCCATGGTGATCCCTGTTCTCTATGTCCTGTCTGTCAGATTCCATGGTGATCCCTGTTCTCTATGTCCTGTCTGTCAGATTCCATGGTGATCCCTGTTCTCTACGTCCAGCCTGTCAGATTCCATGGTGATCCCTGTTCTCTATGTCCTGTCTGTCAGATTCCAAGGTGATCCCTGTTCTCTATGTCCTGTCTGTCAGATTCCATGGTGATCCCTGTTCTCTACGTCCAGCCTGTCAGATTCCATGGTGATCCCTGTTCTCTATGTCCTGTCTGTCAGATTCCATGGTGATCCCTGTTCTCTATGTCCAGCCTGTCAGATTCCATGGTGATCCCTGTTCTCTACGTCCAGCCTGTCAGATTCCATGGTGATCCCTGTTCTCTATGTCCTGTCTGTCAGATTCCATGGTGATCCCTGTTCTCTATGTCCTGCCTGTCAGATTCCATGGTGATCCCTGTTATCTATGTCCTGTCTGTCAGATTCCATAGTGATCCCTGTTCTCTACGTCCAGCCTGTCAGATTCCATGGTGATCCCTGTTCTCTATGTCATGTCTGTCAGATTCCATGGTGATCCCTGTTCTCTATGTCCAGCCTGTCAGATTCCATGGTGATCCCTGTTCTCTATGTCCTGTCTGTCAGATTCCATGGTGATCCCTGTTCTCTATGTCCTGTCTGTCAGATTCCATGGTGATCCCTGTTCTCTATGTCCTGTCTGTCAGATTCCATGGTGATCCCTGTTCTCTACGTCCAGTCTGTCAGATTCCATGGTGATCCCTGTTCTCTATGTCCAGTCTGTCAGATTCCATGGTGATCCCTGTTCTCTATGTCCTGTCTGTCAGATTCCATGGTGATCCCTGTTCTCTATGTCCAGTCTGTCAGATTCCATGGTGATCCCTGTTATCTATGTCCTGTCTGTCAGATTCCATGGTGATCCCTGTTCTCTACGTCCAGCCTGTCAGATTTCATGATGATCCCTGTTCTCTATGTCCAGTCTGTCAGATTCCATGGTGATCCCTGTTCTCTATGTCCTGTCTGTCAGATTCCATGGTGATCCCTGTTCTCTATGTCCTGTCTGTCAGATTCCATGGTGATCCCTGTTCTCTACGTCCAGCCTGTCAGATTCCATGGTGATCCCTGTTCTCTATGTCCTGTCTGTCAGATTCCATGGTGATCCCTGTTCTCTATGTCCAGCCTGTCAGATTCCATGGTGATCCCTGTTCTCTACGTCCAGCCTGTCAGATTCCATGGTGATCCCTGTTCTCTATGTCCTGTCTGTCAGATTCCATGGTGATCCCTGTTCTCTATGTCCTGTCTGTCAGATTCCATGGTGATCCCTGTTCTCTATGTCCTGTCTGTCAGATTCCATAGTGATCCCTGTTCTCTACGTCCAGCCTGTCAGATTCCATGGTGATCCCTGTTCTCTATGTCCTGTCTGTCAGATTCCATGGTGATCCCTGTTCTCTATATCCAGTCTGTCAGATTCCATGGTGATCCCTGTTCTCTACGTCCAGCCTGTCAGATTCCATGGTGATCCCTGTTCTCTATGTCCTGTCTGTCAGATTCCATGGTGATCCCTGTTCTCTATGTCCAGCCTGTCAGATTCCATGGTGATCCCTGTTCTCTACGTCCAGCCTGTCAGATTCCATGGTGATCCCTGTTCTCTATGTCCTGTCTGTCAGATTCCATCGTGATCCCTGATCTCTATGTCCAGTCTGTCAGATTCCATGGTGATCCCTGTTCTTTATGTCCTGTCTGTCAGATTCCATGGTGATCCCTGTTCTCTACGTCCAGCCTGTCAGATTCCATGGTGATCCCTGTTCTCTATGTCCAGTCTGTCAGATTCCATGGTGATCCCTGTTCTCTATGTCCTGTCTGTCAGATTCCATGGTGATCCCTGTTCTCTATGTCCTGTCTGTCAGATTCCATGGTGATCCCTGTTCTCTACGTCCAGCCTGTCAGATTCCATGGTGATCCCTGTTCTCTATGTCCTGTCTGTCAGATTCCAAGGTGATCCCTGTTCTCTATGTCCTGTCTGTCAGATTCCATGGTGATCCCTGTTCTCTACGTCCAGCCTGTCAGATTCCATGGTGATCCCTGTTCTCTATGTCCTGTCTGTCAGATTCCATGGTGATCCCTGTTCTCTATGTCCAGCCTGTCAGATTCCATGGTGATCCCTGTTCTCTACGTCCAGCCTGTCAGATTCCATGGTGATCCCTGTTCTCTATGTCCTGTCTGTCAGATTCCATGGTGATCCCTGTTCTCTATGTCCTGTCTGTCAGATTCCATGGTGATCCCTGTTCTCTATGTCCTGTCTGTCAGATTCCATAGTGATCCCTGTTCTCTACGTCCAGCCTGTCAGATTCCATGGTGATCCCTTTTCTCTATGTCATGTCTGTCAGATTCCATGGTGATCCCTGTTCTCTATGTCCAGCCTGTCAGATTCCATGGTGATCCCTGTTCTCTATGTCCTGTCTGTCAGATTCCATGGTGATCCCTGTTCTCTATGTCCTGTCTGTCAGATTCCATGGTGATCCCTGTTCTCTATGTCCTGTCTGTCAGATTCCATGGTGATCCCTGTTCTCTACGTCCAGTCTGTCAGATTCCATGGTGATCCCTGTTCTCTATGTCCAGTCTGTCAGATTCCATGGTGATCCCTGTTCTCTATGTCCTGTCTGTCAGATTCCATGGTGATCCCTGTTCTCTATGTCCAGTCTGTCAGATTCCATGGTGATCCCTGTTCTCTATGTCCTGTCTGTCAGATTCCATGGTGATCCCTGTTCTCTACGTCCAGCCTGTCAGATTTCATGATGATCCCTGTTCTCTATGTCCAGTCTGTCAGATTCCATGGTGATCCCTGTTCTCTATGTCCTGTCTGTCAGATTCCATGGTGATCCCTGTTCTCTATGTCCTGTCTGTCAGATTCCATGGTGATCCCTGTTCTCTACGTCCAGCCTGTCAGATTCCATGGTGATCCCTGTTCTCTACGTCCAGTCTGTCAGATTCGATGGTGATCCCTGTTCACTACGTCCAGTCTGTCAGATTCGATGGTGATCCCTGTTCTCTACGTCCAGTCTGTCAGATTCGATGGTGATCCCTGTTCTCTACGTCCAGTCTGTCAGATTCCATGGTGATCTCTGTTCTCTACGTCCAGTCTGTCAGATTCGATGGTGATCCCTGTTCTCTACGTCCAGTCTGTCAGATTCGATGGTGATCCCTGTTCTCTACGTCCAGTCTGTCAGATTCGATGGTGATCCCTGTTCCCTACGTCCAGTCTGTCAGATTCGATGGTGATCCCTGTTCTCTACGTCCAGTCTGTCAGATTCGATGGTGCTCCCTGTTCTCTACGTCCAGTCTGTCAGATTCGATGGTGATCCCTGTTCTCTATGTCCTGTCTGTCAGATTCCATGGTGATCCCTGTTCTCTATGTCCAGTCTGTCAGATTCCATGGTGATCCCTGTTCTCTATGTCCAGTCTGTCAGATTCCATGGTGATCCCTATTCTCTATGGCCAGCCTGTCAGATTCCATGGTGATCCCTATTCTCTACGTCCAGTCTGTCAGATTCCATGGTAATCCCTGTTCTCTATGTCCAGTCTGTCAGATTCCATGGTGATCCCTGTTCTCTACGTCCAGTCTGTCAGATTCCATGGTGATCCCTATTCTCTATGGACAGTCTGTCAGATTCCATGGTGATCCCTGTTCTCTATGTCCTGTCTGTCAAATTCCATGGTGATCCCTATTCTCTATGGCCAGTCTGTCAGTTTCCATGGTGATCCCTGTTCTCTATGTCCAGCCTGTCAGATTACATGGTGATCCCTGTTCTCTATGTCCAGTCTGTCAGATTCCATGGTGATCCTTGTTCTCTATGTCCAGTCTGTCAGATTCCATGGTGATCCCTGTTCTCTATGTCCAGCCTGTCAGATTCCATGTTGATCCCTGTTCTCTACGTCCAGTCTGTCAGATTCCATGGTGATCCCTGTTCTCTATGTGCTGTCTGTCAGATTCCATGGTGATCCCTGTTCTCTATGTCCAGTCTGTCAGATTCCATGGTGATCCCTGTTCTCTACGTCCAGTCTGTCAGATTCCATGGTGATCCCTGTTCTCTATGTCCTGTCTGTCAGATTCCATGGTGATCCCTGTTCTCTATGTCCAGTCTGTCGGATTCCATGGTGATCCCTGTTCTCTACGTCCAGTCTGTCAGATTCCATGGTGATCCCTGTTCTCTATGTCCTGTCTGTCACATTCCATGGTGATCCCTATTCCCTATGGCCAGTCTGTCAGATTCCATGGTGATCCCTGTTCTCTATGTCCAGTCTGTCAGATTCCATGGTGATCCCTGTTCTCTATGTCCTGTCTGTCACATTCCATGGTGATCCCTATTCTCTATGGCCAGTCTGTCAGATTCCATGGTGATCCCTGTTCTCTATGTCCAGTCTGTCAGATTCCATGGTGATCCCTGTTCTCTATGTCCAGTCTGTCAGATTCCATGGTGATCCCTGTTCTCTATGTCCAGGCTGTCAGATTCGATGGTGATCCCTGTTCTCTATGTCCAGCCTGTCAGATTCGATGGTGATCCCTGTTCTCTACGTCCAGTCTGTCAGATTCGATGGTGATCCCTGTCCTCTATGTCCTGTCTGTCAGATTCGATGGTGATCCCTGTTCTCTATGTCCTGTCTGTCAGATTCGATGGTGATCCCTGTTCTCTATGTCCTGTCTGTCAGATTCGATGGTGATCCCTGTTCTCTATGTCCAGCCTGTCAGATTCCATGGTGATCCCTGTTCTCTATGTCCAGTCTGTCAGATTCGATGGTGATCCCTGTTCTCTACGCCCAGTCTGTCAGATTCGATGGTGATCCCTGTTCTCTACGTCCAGCCCGTCAGATTCGATGGTGATCCCTGTTCTCTACGTCCAGTCTGTCAGATTCGATGGTGATCCCTGTTCACTACGTCCAGTCTGTCAGATTCGATGGTGATCCCTGTTCTCTACGTCCAGTCTGTCAGATTCCATGGTGATCCCTGTTCTCTATGTCCTGTCTGTCAGATTCGATGGTGATCCCTGTTCTCTTCGTCCTGTCTGTCAGATTCGATGGTGATCCCTGTTCTCTATGTCATGTCTGTCAGATTCGATGGTGATCCCTGTTCTCTATGTCCTGTCTGTCAGATTCCATGGTGATCCCTGTTCTCTATGTCCTGTCTGTCAGATTCGATGGTGATCCCTGTTCTCTACGTCCAGTCTGTCAGATTCCGTGGTGATCCCTGTTCTCTATGTCCTGTCTGTCAGATTCGATGGTGATCCCTGTTCTCTTCGTCCTGTCTGTCAGATTCGATGGTGATCCCTGTTCTCTATGTCATGTCTGTCAGATTCGATGGTGATCCCTGTTCTCTATGTCCTGTCTGTCAGATTCCATGGTGATCCCTGTTCTCTATGTCCTGTCTGTCAGATTCGATGGTGATCCCTGTTCTCTATGTCCTGTCTGTCAGATTCGATGGTGATCCCTGTTCTCTATGTCCTGTCTGTCAGATTCCATGGTGATCCCTGTTCTCTATGTCCTGTCTGTCAGATTCGATGGTGATCCCTGTTCTCTACGTCCAGTCTGTCAGATTCGATGGTGATCCCTGTTCTCTATGTCCTGTCTGTCAGATTCCATGGTGATCCCTGTTCTCTATGTCCTGTCTGTCAGATTCGATGGTGATCCCTGTTCTCTATGTCCTGTCTTTCAGATTCGATGGTGATCCCTGTTCTCTATGTCCTGTCTGTCAGATTCGATGGTGATCCCTGTTCTCTACGTCCTGTCTGTCAGATTCGATGGTGATCCCTGTTCTCTATGTCCTGTCTGTCACATTCGATGGTGATCCCTGTTCTCTACGTCCAATCTGTCAGATTCGATGGTGATCCCTGTTCTCTATGTCCTGTCTGTCAGATTCGATGGTGATCCCTGTTCTCTACGTCCAGTCTGTCAGATTCCATGGTGATCCCTGTTCTCTATGTCCAGTCTGTCAGATTCGATGGTGATCCCTGTTCTCTACGTCCAGTCTGTCAGATTCCATGGTGATCCCTGTTCTCTATGTCCAGTCTGTCAGATTCCATGGTGATCCCTGTTCTCTATGTCCTGTCTGTCAGATTCGATGGTGATCCCTGTTCTCTATGTCCTGTCTGTCAGATTCGATGGTGATCCCTGTTCTCTACGTCCAGTCTGTCAGATCCGATGGTGATCCCTGTTCTCTATGTCCTGTCTGTCAGATTCGATGGTGATCCCTGTTCTCTACGTCCAGTCTGTCAGATTCCATGGTGATCCCTGTTCTCTATGTCCAGTCTGTCAGATTCCATGGTGATCCCTGTTCTCTACGTCCTGTCTGTCAGATTCGATGGTGATCCCTGTTCTCTACGTCCAGTCTGTCAGATTCCATGGTGATCCCTGTTCTCTATGTCCAGTCTGTCAGATTCCATGGTGATCCCTGTTCTCTACGTCCAGTCTGTCAGATTCCATGGTGATCCCTGTTCTCTATGTCCTGTCTGTCAGATTCCATGGTGATCCCTGTTCTCTACGTCCAGTCTGTCAGATTCCATGGTGATCCCTGTTCTCTACGTCCAGTCTGTCAGATTCCATGGTGATCCCTGTTCTCTACGTCCAGTCTGTCAGATTCCATGGTGATCCCTGTTCTCTACGTCCAGTCTGTCAGATTCCATGGTGATCCCTGTTCTCTACGTCCAGTCTGTCAGATTCCATGGTGATCCCTGTTCTCTACGTCCTGTCTGTCAGATTCGATGGTGATCCCTGTTCTCTACGTCCAGTCTGTCAGATTCCATGGTGATCCCTGTTCTCTATGTCCAGTCTGTCAGATTCCATGGTGATCCCTGTTCTCTACGTCCAGTCTGTCAGATTCCATGGTGATCCCTGTTCTCTATGTCCTGTCTGTCAGATTCCATGGTGATCCCTGTTCTCTACGTCCAGTCTGTCAGATTCCATGGTGATCCCTGTTCTCTACGTCCAGTCTGTCAGATTCCATGGTGATCCCTGTTCTCTACGTCCAGTCTGTCAGATTCCATGGTGATCCCTGTTCTCTACGTCCAGTCTGTCAGATTCCATGGTGATCCCTGTTCTCTACGTCCAGTCTGTCAGATTCCATGGTGATCCCTGTTCTCTACGTCCAGTCTGTCAGATTCCATGGTGATCCCTGTTCTCTATGTCCAGTCTGTCAGATTCCATGGTGATCCCTGTTCTCTACGTCCAGTCTGTCAGATTCCATGGTGATCCCTGTTCTCTATGTCCTGTCTGTCAGATTCGATGGTGATCCCTGTTATCTACGTCCTGTCTGTCAGATTCGATGGTGATCCCTGTTCTCTACGTCCAGTCTGTCAGATTCGATGGTGATCCCTGTTCTCTACGTCCTGTCTGTCAGATTCGATGGTGATCCCTGTTCTCTACGTCCAGTCTGTCAGATTCGATGGTGATCCCTGTTCTCTACGTCCTGTCTGTCAGATTCGATGGTGATCCCTGTTATCTACGTCCTGTCTGTCAGATTCGATGGTGATCCCTGTTATCTACGTCCTGTCTGTCAGATTCGATGGTGATCCCTGTTCTCTACGTCCAGTCTGTCAGATTCGATGGTGATCCCTGTTCTCTACGTCCTGTCTGTCAGATTCGATGGTGATCCCTGTTATCTACGTCCTGTCTGTCAGATTCGATGGTGATCCCTGTTATCTACGTCCTGTCTGTCAGATTCGATGGTGATCCCTGTTCTCTACGTCCAGTCTGTCAGATTCGATGGTGATTCCTGTTCTCTTCGTCCTGTCTGTCAGATTCGATGATGATCCCTGTTCTCTATGTCCTGTCTGTCAGATTCGATGGTGATCCCTGTTCTCTATGTCCTGTCTGTCAGATTCGATGGTGATCCCTGTTCTCTATGTCCTGTCTGTCAGATTCGATGGTGATCCCTGTTCTCTATGTCCTGTCTGTCAGATTCGATGGTGATCCCTGTTCTCTATGTCCTGTCTGTCAGATTCCATGGTGATCCCTGTTCTCTATGTCCTGTCTGTCAGATTCGATGGTGATCCCTGTTCTCTATGTCCTGTCTGTCAGATTCCATGGTGATCCCTGTTCTCTATGTCCTGTCTGTCAGATTCGATGGTGATCCCTGTTCTCTATGTCCTGTCTGTCAGATTCGATGGTGATCCCTGTTCTCTATGTCCTGTCTGTCAGATTCCATGGTGATCCCTGTTCTCTATGTCCTGTCTGTCAGATTCGATGGTGATCCCTGTTCTCTATGTCCTGTCTGTCAGATTCGATCGTGATCCCTGTTCTCTATGTCCTGTCTGTCAGATTCCATGGTGATCCCTGTTCTCTATGTCCTGTCTGTCAGATTCGATGGTGATCCCTGTTCTCTACGTCCAGTCTGTCAGATTCGATGGTGATCCCTGTTCTCTATGTCCTGTCTGTCAGATTCCATGGTGATCGCTGTTCTCTATGTCCTGTCTGTCACATTCCATGGTGATCCCTATTCTCTATGGCCAGTCTGTCAGATTCCATGGTGATCCCTGTTCTCTATGTCCAGTCTGTCAGATTCCATGGTGATCCCTGTTTTCTATGTCCAGTCTGTCAGATTCCATGGTGATCCCTGTTCTCTATGTCCAGTCTGTCAGATTCCATGGTGATCTCTGTTCTCTATGTCCAGCCTGTCAGATTCCATGTTGATCCCTGTTCTCTACGTCCAGTCTGTCAGATTCCATGGTGATCCCTGTTCTCTATGTCCTGTCTGTCAGATTCCATGGTGATCCCTGTTCTCTATGTCCAGTCTGTCAGATTCCATGGTGATCCCTGTTCTCTACGTCCAGTCTGTCAGATTCCATGGTGATCCCTGTTCTCTATGTCCTGTCTGTCAGATTCCATGGTGATCCCTGTTCTCTATGTACAGTCTGTCGGATTCCATGGTGATCCCTGTTCTCTACGTCCAGTCTGTCAGATTCCATGGTGATCCCTGTTCTCTATGTCCTGTCTGTCACATTCCATGGTGATCCCTATTCCCTATGGCCAGTCTGTCAGATTCCATGGTGATCCCTGTTCTCTATGTCCTGTCTGTCACATTCCATGGTGATCCCTATTCTCTATGGCCAGTCTGTCAGATTCCATGGTGATCCCTGTTCTCTATGTCCAGTCTGTCAGATTCCATGGTGATCCCTGTTCTCTATGTCCAGTCTGTCAGATTCCATGGTGATCCCTGTTCTCTATATCCAGCCTGTCAGATTCGATGGTGATCCCTGTTCTCTATGTCCAGCCTGTCAGATTCGATGGTGATCCCTGTTCTCTACGTCCAGTCTGTCAGATTCGATGGTGATCCCTGTTCTCTATGTCCTGTCTGTCAGATTCGATGGTGATCCCTGTTCTCTACGTCCAGTCTGTCAGATTCGATGGTGATGCCTGTTCTCTATGTCCAGTCTGTCAGATTCCATGGTGATCCCTGTTCTCTATGTCCAGCCTGTCAGATTCCATGGTGATCCCTGTTCTCTATGTCCTGTCTGTCACATTCCGTGGTGATCCCTATTCTCTATGGCCAGTCTGTCAGATTCCATGGTGATCCCTGTTCTCTATGTCCTGTCTGTCAGATTCGATGGTGATCCCTGTTCTCTATGTCCAGCCTGTCAGATTCGATGGTGATCCCTGTTCTCTACGTCCAGTCTGTCAGATTCGATGGTGATCCCTGTTCACTACGTCCAGTCTGTCAGATTCGATGGTGATCCCTGTTCTCTACGTCCAGTCTGTCAGATTCGATGGTGATCCCTGTTCTCTATGTCCTGTCTGTCAGATTCCATGGTGATCCCTGTACTCTACATCCAGTCTGTCAGATTCGATGGTGATCCCTGTTCTCTACGTCCAGTCTGTCAGATTCGATGGTGATCCCTGTTCTCTACGTCCAGTCTGTCAGATTCGATGGTGATCCCTGTTCTCTACGTCCAGTCTGTCAGATTCGATGGTGATCCCTGTTCCCTACGTCCAGTCTGTCAGATTCGATGGTGATCCCTGTTCTCTACGTCCAGTCTGTCAGATTCGATGGTGCTCCCTGTTCTCTACGTCCAGTCTGTCAGATTCGATGGTGATCCCTGTTCTCTGTGTCCTGTCTGTCAGATTCCATGGTGATCCCTGTTCTCTATGTCCTGTCTGTCAGATTCCATGGTGATCCCTGTTCTCTACGTCCAGTCTGTCAGATTCCATGGTGATCCCTGTTCTCTATGTCCAGTCTGTCAGATTCCATGGTGATCCCTGTTCTCTATGTCCTGTCTGTCAGATTCCATGGTGATCCCTGTTCTCTATGTCCAGTCTGTCAGATTCCATGGTGATCCCTGTTCTCTATGTCCTGTCTGTCAGATTCCATGGTGATCCCTGTTCTCTACGTCCAGCCTGTCAGATTTCATGATGATCCCTGTTCTCTATGTCCAGTCTGTCAGATTCCATGGTGATCCCTGTTCTCTATGTCCTGTCTGTCAGATTCCATGGTGATCCCTGTTCTCTATGTCCTGTCTGTCAGATTCCATGGTGATCCCTGTTCTCTACGTCCAGCCTGTCAGATTCCATGGTGATCCCTGTTCTCTACGTCCAGTCTGTCAGATTCGATGGTGATCCCTGTTCACTACGTCCAGTCTGTCAGATTCGATGGTGATCCCTGTTCTCTACGTCCAGTCTGTCAGATTCGATGGTGATCCCTGTTCTCTATGTCCTGTCTGTCAGATTCCATGGTGATCCCTGTTCTCTACGTCCAGTCTGTCAGATTCGATGGTGATCTCTGTTCTCTACGTCCAGTCTGTCAGATTCGATGGTGATCCCTGTTCTCTACGTCCAGTCTGTCAGATTCGATGGTGATCCCTGTTCTCTACGTCCAGTCTGTCAGATTCGATGGTGATCCCTGTTCCCTACGTCCAGTCTGTCAGATTCGATGGTGATCCCTGTTCTCTACGTCCAGTCTGTCAGATTCGATGGTGCTCCCTGTTCTCTACGTCCAGTCTGTCAGATTCGATGGTGATCCCTGTTCTCTATGTCCTGTCTGTCAGATTCCATGGTGATCCCTGTTCTCTATGTCCAGTCTGTCAGATTCCATGGTGATCCCTGTTCTCTATGTCCAGTCTGTCACATTCCATGGTGATCCCTATTCTCTATGGCCAGCCTGTCAGATTCCATGGTGATCCCTATTCTCTACGTCCAGTCTGTCAGATTCCATGGTGATCCCTGTTCTCTATGTCCAGTCTGTCAGATTCGATGGTGATCCCTGTTCTCTACGTCCTGTCTGTCAGATTCGATGGTGATCCCTGTTATCTACGTCCTGTCTGTCAGATTCGATGGTGATCCCTGTTATCTACGTCCTGTCTGTCAGATTCGATGGTGATCCCTGTTCTCTACGTCCAGTCTGTCAGATTCGATGGTGATTCCTGTTCTCTTCGTCCTGTCTGTCAGATTCGATGATGATCCCTGTTCTCTATGTCCTGTCTGTCAGATTCGATGGTGATCCCTGTTCTCTATGTCCTGTCTGTCAGATTCGATGGTGATCCCTGTTCTCTATGTCCTGTCTGTCAGATTCGATGGTGATCCCTGTTCTCTATGTCCTGTCTGTCAGATTCGATGGTGATCCCTGTTCTCTATGTCCTGTCTGTCAGATTCCATGGTGATCCCTGTTCTCTATGTCCTGTCTGTCAGATTCGATGGTGATCCCTGTTCTCTATGTCCTGTCTGTCAGATTCCATGGTGATCCCTGTTCTCTATGTCCTGTCTGTCAGATTCGATGGTGATCCCTGTTCTCTATGTCCTGTCTGTCAGATTCGATGGTGATCCCTGTTCTCTATGTCCTGTCTGTCAGATTCCATGGTGATCCCTGTTCTCTATGTCCTGTCTGTCAGATTCGATGGTGATCCCTGTTCTCTATGTCCTGTCTGTCAGATTCGATCGTGATCCCTGTTCTCTATGTCCTGTCTGTCAGATTCCATGGTGATCCCTGTTCTCTATGTCCTGTCTGTCAGATTCGATGGTGATCCCTGTTCTCTACGTCCAGTCTGTCAGATTCGATGGTGATCCCTGTTCTCTATGTCCTGTCTGTCAGATTCCATGGTGATCGCTGTTCTCTATGTCCTGTCTGTCACATTCCATGGTGATCCCTATTCTCTATGGCCAGTCTGTCAGATTCCATGGTGATCCCTGTTCTCTATGTCCAGTCTGTCAGATTCCATGGTGATCCCTGTTTTCTATGTCCAGTCTGTCAGATTCCATGGTGATCCCTGTTCTCTATGTCCAGTCTGTCAGATTCCATGGTGATCTCTGTTCTCTATGTCCAGCCTGTCAGATTCCATGTAGATCCCTGTTCTCTACGTCCAGTCTGTCAGATTCCATGGTGATCCCTGTTCTCTATGTCCTGTCTGTCAGATTCCATGGTGATCCCTGTTCTCTATGTCCAGTCTGTCAGATTCCATGGTGATCCCTGTTCTCTACGTCCAGTCTGTCAGATTCCATGGTGATCCCTGTTCTCTATGTCCTGTCTGTCAGATTCCATGGTGATCCCTGTTCTCTATGTACAGTCTGTCGGATTCCATGGTGATCCCTGTTCTCTACGTCCAGTCTGTCAGATTCCATGGTGATCCCTGTTCTCTATGTCCTGTCTGTCACATTCCATGGTGATCCCTATTCCCTATGGCCAGTCTGTCAGATTCCATGGTGATCCCTGTTCTCTATGTCCTGTCTGTCACATTCCATGGTGATCCCTATTCTCTATGGCCAGTCTGTCAGATTCCATGGTGATCCCTGTTCTCTATGTCCAGTCTGTCAGATTCCATGGTGATCCCTGTTCTCTATGTCCAGTCTGTCAGATTCCATGGTGATCCCTGTTCTCTATATCCAGCCTGTCAGATTCGATGGTGATCCCTGTTCTCTATGTCCAGCCTGTCAGATTCGATGGTGATCCCTGTTCTCTACGTCCAGTCTGTCAGATTCGATGGTGATCCCTGTTCTCTATGTCCTGTCTGTCAGATTCGATGGTGATCCCTGTTCTCTACGTCCAGTCTGTCAGATTCGATGGTGATGCCTGTTCTCTATGTCCAGTCTGTCAGATTCCATGGTGATCCCTGTTCTCTATGTCCAGCCTGTCAGATTCCATGGTGATCCCTGTTCTCTATGTCCTGTCTGTCACATTCCGTGGTGATCCCTATTCTCTATGGCCAGTCTGTCAGATTCCATGGTGATCCCTGTTCTCTATGTCCTGTCTGTCAGATTCGATGGTGATCCCTGTTCTCTATGTCCAGCCTGTCAGATTCGATGGTGATCCCTGTTCTCTACGTCCAGTCTGTCAGATTCGATGGTGATCCCTGTTCACTACGTCCAGTCTGTCAGATTCGATGGTGATCCCTGTTCTCTACGTCCAGTCTGTCAGATTCGATGGTGATCCCTGTTCTCTATGTCCTGTCTGTCAGATTCCATGGTGATCCCTGTACTCTACATCCAGTCTGTCAGATTCGATGGTGATCCCTGTTCTCTACGTCCAGTCTGTCAGATTCGATGGTGATCCCTGTTCTCTACGTCCAGTCTGTCAGATTCGATGGTGATCCCTGTTCTCTACGTCCAGTCTGTCAGATTCGATGGTGATCCCTGTTCCCTACGTCCAGTCTGTCAGATTCGATGGTGATCCCTGTTCTCTACGTCCAGTCTGTCAGATTCGATGGTGCTCCCTGTTCTCTACGTCCAGTCTGTCAGATTCGATGGTGATCCCTGTTCTCTGTGTCCTGTCTGTCAGATTCCATGGTGATCCCTGTTCTCTATGTCCTGTCTGTCAGATTCCATGGTGATCCCTGTTCTCTACGTCCAGTCTGTCAGATTCCATGGTGATCCCTGTTCTCTATGTCCAGTCTGTCAGATTCCATGGTGATCCCTGTTCTCTATGTCCTGTCTGTCAGATTCCATGGTGATCCCTGTTCTCTATGTCCAGTCTGTCAGATTCCATGGTGATCCCTGTTCTCTATGTCCTGTCTGTCAGATTCCATGGTGATCCCTGTTCTCTACGTCCAGCCTGTCAGATTTCATGATGATCCCTGTTCTCTATGTCCAGTCTGTCAGATTCCATGGTGATCCCTGTTCTCTATGTCCTGTCTGTCAGATTCCATGGTGATCCCTGTTCTCTATGTCCTGTCTGTCAGATTCCATGGTGATCCCTGTTCTCTATGTCATGTCTGTCAGATTCGATGGTGATCCCTGTTCTCTATGTCCTGTCTGTCAGATTCCATGGTGATCCCTGTTCTCTATGTCCTGTCTGTCAGATTCGATGGTGATCCCTGTTCTCTACGTCCAGTCTGTCAGATTCCGTGGTGATCCCTGTTCTCTATGTCCTGTCTGTCAGATTCGATGGTGATCCCTGTTCTCTTCGTCCTGTCTGTCAGATTCGATGGTGATCCCTGTTCTCTATGTCATGTCTGTCAGATTCGATGGTGATCCCTGTTCTCTATGTCCTGTCTGTCAGATTCCATGGTGATCCCTGTTCTCTATGTCCTGTCTGTCAGATTCGATGGTGATCCCTGTTCTCTATGTCCTGTCTGTCAGATTCGATGGTGATCCCTGTTCTCTATGTCCTGTCTGTCAGATTCCATGGTGATCC
Organism: Eledone cirrhosa; assembly: GCA_964016885.1. Taxonomy (NCBI): domain Eukaryota; kingdom Metazoa; phylum Mollusca; class Cephalopoda; order Octopoda; family Eledonidae; genus Eledone; species Eledone cirrhosa. Next base: position 41,235,508 of record OZ024755.1, read on the forward strand.
CTGTTCTCTATGTCCTGTCTGTCAGATTCGATGGTGATCCCTGTTCTCTACGTCCAGTCTGTCAGATTCGATGGTGATCCCTGTTCTCTATGTCCTGTCTGTCAGATTCCATGGTGATCCCTGTTCTCTATGTCCTGTCTGTCAGATTCGATGGTGATCCCTGTTCTCTATGTCCTGTCTTTCAGATTCGATGGTGATCCCTGTTCTCTATGTCCTGTCTGTCAGATTCGATGGTGATCCCTGTTCTCTACGTCCTGTCTGTCAGATTCGATGGTGATCCCTGTTCTCTATGTCCTGTCTGTCACATTCGATGGTGATCCCTGTTCTCTACGTCCAATCTGTCAGATTCGATGGTGATCCCTGTTCTCTATGTCCTGTCTGTCAGATTCGATGGTGATCCCTGTTCTCTACGTCCAGTCTGTCAGATTCCATGGTGATCCCTGTTCTCTATGTCCAGTCTGTCAGATTCGATGGTGATCCCTGTTCTCTACGTCCAGTCTGTCAGATTCCATGGTGATCCCTGTTCTCTATGTCCAGTCTGTCAGATTCGATGGTGATCCCTGTTCTCTATGTCCTGTCTGTCAGATTCGATGGTGATCCCTGTTCTCTATGTCCTGTCTGTCAGATTCGATGGTGATCCCTGTTCTCTACGTCCAGTCTGTCAGATTCGATGGTGATCCCTGTTCTCTATGTCCTGTCTGTCAGATTCGATGGTGATCCCTGTTCTCTACGTCCAGTCTGTCAGATTCCATGGTGATCCCTGTTCTCTATGTCCAGTCTGTCAGATTCCATGGTGATCCCTGTTCTCTACGTCCTGTCTGTCAGATTCGATGGTGATCCCTGTTCTCTACGTCCAGTCTGTCAGATTCCATGGTGATCCCTGTTCTCTATGTCCAGTCTGTCAGATTCCATGGTGATCCCTGTTCTCTACGTCCAGTCTGTCAGATTCCATGGTGATCCCTGTTCTCTATGTCCTGTCTGTCAGATTCCATGGTTATCCCTGTTCTCTACGTCCAGTCTGTCAGATTCCATGGTGATCCCTGTTCTCTACGTCCAGTCTGTCAGATTCCATGGTGATCCCTGTTCTCTACGTCCAGTCTGTCAGATTCCATGGTGATCCCTGTTCTCTACGTCCAGTCTGTCAGATTCCATGGTGATCCCTGTTCTCTACGTCCAGTCTGTCAGATTCCATGGTGATCCCTGTTCTCTACGTCCTGTCTGTCAGATTCGATGGTGATCCCTGTTCTCTACGTCCAGTCTGTCAGATTCCATGGTGATCCCTGTTCTCTATGTCCAGTCTGTCAGATTCCATGGTGATCCCTGTTCTCTACGTCCAGTCTGTCAGATTCCATGGTGATCCCTGTTCTCTATGTCCTGTCTGTCAGATTCCATGGTGATCCCTGTTCTCTACGTCCAGTCTGTCAGATTCCATGGTGATCCCTGTTCTCTACGTCCAGTCTGTCAGATTCCATGGTGATCCCTGTTCTCTACGTCCAGTCTGTCAGATTCCATGGTGATCCCTGTTCTCTACGTCCAGTCTGTCAGATTCCATGGTGATCCCTGTTCTCTACGTCCAGTCTGTCAGATTCCATGGTGATCCCTGTTCTCTACGTCCAGTCTGTCAGATTCCATGGTGATCCCTGTTCTCTATGTCCAGTCTGTCAGATTCCATGGTGATCCCTGTTCTCTACGTCCAGTCTGTCAGATTCCATGGTGATCCCTGTTCTCTATGTCCTGTCTGTCAGATTCGATGGTGATCCCTGTTATCTACGTCCTGTCTGTCAGATTCGATGGTGATCCCTGTTCTCTACGTCCAGTCTGTCAGATTCGATGGTGATCCCTGTTCTCTACGTCCTGTCTGTCAGATTCGATGGTGATCCCTGTTCTCTACGTCCAGTCTGTCAGATTCGATGGTGATCCCTGTTCTCTACGTCCTGTCTGTCAGATTCGATGGTGATCCCTGTTATCTACGTCCTGTCTGTCAGATTCGATGGTGATCCCTGTTATCTACGTCCTGTCTGTCAGATTCGATGGTGATCCCTGTTCTCTACGTCCAGTCTGTCAGATTCGATGGTGATCCCTGTTCTCTACGTCCTGTCTGTCAGATTCGATGGTGATCCCTGTTATCTACGTCCTGTCTGTCAGATTCGATGGTGATCCCTGTTATCTACGTCCTGTCTGTCAGATTCGATGGTGATCCCTGTTCTCTACGTCCAGTCTGTCAGATTCGATGGTGATTCCTGTTCTCTTCGTCCTGTCTGTCAGATTCGATGATGATCCCTGTTCTCTATGTCCTGTCTGTCAGATTCGATGGTGATCCCTGTTCTCTATGTCCTGTCTGTCAGATTCGATGGTGATCCCTGTTCTCTATGTCCTGTCTGTCAGATTCCATGGTGATCCCTGTTCTCTATGTCCTGTCTGTCAGATTCGATGGTGATCCCTGTTCTCTATGTCCTGTCTGTCAGATTCCATGGTGATCCCTGTTCTCTATGTCCTGTCTGTCAGATTCGATGGTGATCCCTGTTCTCTATGTCCTGTCTGTCAGATTCCATGGTGATCCCTGTTCTCTATGTCCTGTCTGTCAGATTCGATGGTGATCCCTGTTCTCTATGTCCTGTCTGTCAGATTCGATGGTGATCCCTGTTCTCTATGTCCTGTCTGTCAGATTCCACGGTGATCCCTGTTCTCTATGTCCTGTCTGTCAGATTCGATGGTGATCCCTGTTCTCTATGTCCTGTCTGTCAGATTCGATCGTGATCCCTGTTCTCTATGTCCTGTCTGTCAGATTCCATGGTGATCCCTGTTCTCTATGTCCTGTCTGTCAGATTCGATGGTGATCCCTGTTCTCTACGTCCAGTCTGTCAGATTCGATGGTGATCCCTGTTCTCTATGTCCTGTCTGTCAGATTCCATGGTGATCGCTGTTCTCTATGTCCTGTCTGTCACATTCCATGGTGATCCCTATTCTCTATGGCCAGTCTGTCAGATTCCATGGTGATCCCTGTTCTCTATGTCCAGTCTGTCAGATTCCATGGTGATCCCTGTTTTCTATGTCCAGTCTGTCAGATTCCATGGTGATCCCTGTTCTCTATGTCCAGTCTGTCAGATTCCATGGTGATCTCTGTTCTCTATGTCCAGCCTGTCAGATTCCATGTTGATCCCTGTTCTCTACGTCCAGTCTGTCAGATTCCATGGTGATCCCTGTTCTCTATGTCCTGTCTGTCAGATTCCATGGTGATCCCTGTTCTCTATGTCCAGTCTGTCAGATTCCATGGTGATCCCTGTTCTCTACGTCCAGTCTGTCAGATTCCATGGTGATCCCTGTTCTCTATGTCCTGTCTGTCAGATTCCATGGTGATCCCTGTTCTCTATGTACAGTCTGTCGGATTCCATGGTGATCCCTGTTCTCTACGTCCAGTCTGTCAGATTCCATGGTGATCCCTGTTCTCTATGTCCTGTCTGTCACATTCCATGGTGATCCCTATTCCCTATGGCCAGTCTGTCAGATTCCATGGTGATCCCTGTTCTCTATGTCCTGTCTGTCACATTCCATGGTGATCCCTATTCTCTATGGCCAGTCTGTCAGATTCCATGGTGATCCCTGTTCTCTATGTCCAGTCTGTCAGATTCCATGGTGATCCCTGTTCTCTATGTCCAGTCTGTCAGATTCCATGGTGATCCCTGTTCTCTATATCCAGCCTGTCAGATTCGATGGTGATCCCTGTTCTCTATGTCCAGCCTGTCAGATTCGATGGTGATCCCTGTTCTCTACGTCCAGTCTGTCAGATTCGATGGTGATCCCTGTTCTCTATGTCCTGTCTGTCAGATTCGATGGTGATCCCTGTTCTCTACGTCCAGTCTGTCAGATTCGATGGTGATGCCTGTTCTCTATGTCCAGTCTGTCAGATTCCATGGTGATCCCTGTTCTCTATGTCCAGCCTGTCAGATTCCATGGTGATCCCTGTTCTCTATGTCCTGTCTGTCACATTCCGTGGTGATCCCTATTCTCTATGGCCAGTCTGTCAGATTCCATGGTGATCCCTGTTCTCTATGTCCTGTCTGTCAGATTCGATGGTGATCCCTGTTCTCTATGTCCAGCCTGTCAGATTCGATGGTGATCCCTGTTCTCTACGTCCAGTCTGTCAGATTCGATGGTGATCCCTGTTCACTACGTCCAGTCTGTCAGATTCGATGGTGATCCCTGTTCTCTACGTCCAGTCTGTCAGATTCGATGGTGATCCCTGTTCTCTATGTCCTGTCTGTCAGATTCCATGGTGATCCCTGTACTCTACATCCAGTCTGTCAGATTCGATGGTGATCCCTGTTCTCTACATCCAGTCTGTCAGATTCGATGGTGATCCCTGTTCTCTACGTCCAGTCTGTCAGATTCGATGGTGATCCCTGTTCTCTACGTCCAGTCTGTCAGATTCGATGGTGATCCCTGTTCCCTACGTCCAGTCTGTCAGATTCGATGGTGATCCCTGTTCTCTACGTCCAGTCTGTCAGATTCGATGGTGCTCCCTGTTCTCTACGTCCAGTCTGTCAGATTCGATGGTGATCCCTGTTCTCTGTGTCCTGTCTGTCAGATTCCATGGTGATCCCTGTTCTCTATGTCCTGTCTGTCAGATTCCATGGTGATCCCTGTTCTCTACGTCCAGTCTGTCAGATTCCATGGTGATCCCTGTTCTCTATGTCCAGTCTGTCAGATTCCATGGTGATCCCTGTTCTCTATGTCCTGTCTGTCAGATTCCATGGTGATCCCTGTTCTCTATGTCCAGTCTGTCAGATTCCATGGTGATCCCTGTTCTCTATGTCCTGTCTGTCAGATTCCATGGTGATCCCTGTTCTCTACGTCCAGCCTGTCAGATTTCATGATGATCCCTGTTCTCTATGTCCAGTCTGTCAGATTCCATGGTGATCCCTGTTCTCTATGTCCTGTCTGTCAGATTCCATGGTGATCCCTGTTCTCTATGTCCTGTCTGTCAGATTCCATGGTGATCCCTGTTCTCTACGTCCAGCCTGTCAGATTCCATGGTGATCCCTGTTCTCTACGTCCAGTCTGTCAGATTCGATGGTGATCCCTGTTCACTACGTCCAGTCTGTCAGATTCGATGGTGATCCCTGTTCTCTACGTCCAGTCTGTCAGATTCGATGGTGATCCCTGTTCTCTATGTCCTGTCTGTCAGATTCCATGGTGATCCCTGTTCTCTACGTCCAGTCTGTCAGATTCGATGGTGATCTCTGTTCTCTACGTCCAGTCTGTCAGATTCGATGGTGATCCCTGTTCTCTACGTCCAGTCTGTCAGATTCGATGGTGATCCCTGTTCTCTACGTCCAGTCTGTCAGATTCGATGGTGATCCCTGTTCCCTACGTCCAGTCTGTCAGATTCGATGGTGATCCCTGTTCTCTACGTCCAGTCTGTCAGATTCGATGGTGCTCCCTGTTCTCTACGTCCAGTCTGTCAGATTCGATGGTGATCCCTGTTCTCTATGTCCTGTCTGTCAGATTCCATGGTGATCCCTGTTCTCTATGTCCAGTCTGTCAGATTCCATGGTGATCCCTGTTCTCTATGTCCAGTCTGTCACATTCCATGGTGATCCCTATTCTCTATGGCCAGCCTGTCAGATTCCATGGTGATCCCTATTCTCTACGTCCAGTCTGTCAGATTCCATGGTGATCCCTGTTCTCTATGTCCAGTCTGTCAGATTCCATGGTGATCCCTGTTCTCTACGTCCAGTCTGTCAGATTCCATGGTGATCCCTATTCTCTATGGACAGGCTGTCAGATTCCATGGTGATCCCTGTTCTCTATGTCCTGTCTGTCAAATTCCATGGTGATCCCTATTCTCTATGGCCAGTCTGTCAGTTTCCATGGTGATCCCTGTTCTCTATGTCCAGCCTGTCAGATTACATGGTGATCCCTGTTCTCTATGTCCAGTCTGTCAGATTCCATGGTGATCCCTGTTCTCTATGTCCAGTCTGTCAGATTCCATGGTGATCCCTGTTCTCTATGTCCAGCCTGTCAGATTCCATGTTGATCCCTGTTCTCTACGTCCAGTCTGTCAGATTCCATGGTGATCCCTGTTCTCTATGTCCTGTCTGTCAGATTCCATGGTGATCCCTGTTCTCTATGTCCAGTCTGTCAGATTCCATGGTGATCCCTGTTCTCTACGTCCAGTCTGTCAGATTCCATGCTGATCCCTGTTCTCTATGTCCTGTCTGTCAGATTCCATGGTGATCCCTGTTCTCTATGTCCAGTCTGTCGGATTCCATGGTGATCCCTGTTCTCTACGTCCAGTCTGTCAGATTCCATGGTGATCCCTGTTCTCTATGTCCTGTCTGTCACATTCCATGGTGATCCCTATTCCCTATGGCCAGTCTGTCAGATTCCATGGTGATCCCTGTTCTCTATGTCCAGTCTGTCAGATTCCATGGTGATCCCTGTTCTCTATGTCCTGTCTGTCACATTCCATGGTGATCCCTATTCTCTATGGCCAGTCTGTCAGATTCCATGGTGATCCCTGTTCTCTATGTCCAGTCTGTCAGATTCCATGGTGATCCCTGTTCTCTATGTCCAGTCTGTCAGATTCCATGGTGATCCCTGTTCTCTATGTCCAGCCTGTCAGATTCGATGGTGATCCCTGTTCTCTATGTCCAGCCTGTCAGATTCGATGGTGATCCCTGTTCTCTACGTCCAGTCTGTCAGATTCGATGGTGATCCCTGTCCTCTATGTCCTGTCTGTCAGATTCGATGGTGATCCCTGTTCTCTATGTCCTGTCTGTCAGATTCGATGGTGATCCCTGTTCTCTATGTCCTGTCTGTCAGATTCGATGGTGATCCCTGTTCTCTATGTCCAGCCTGTCAGATTCCATGGTGATCCCTGTTCTCTATGTCCAGTCTGTCAGATTCGATGGTGATCCCTGTTCTCTACGCCCAGTCTGTCAGATTCGATGGTGATCCCTGTTCTCTACGTCCAGCCTGTCAGATTCGATGGTGATCCCTGTTCTCTACGTCCAGTCTGTCAGATTCGATGGTGATCCCTGTTCACTACGTCCAGTCTGTCAGATTCGATGGTGATCCCTGTTCTCTATGTCCTGTCTGTCAGATTCGATGGTGATCCCTGTTCTCTACGTCCAGTCTGTCAGATTCCATGGTGATCCCTGTTCTCTATGTCCTGTCTGTCAGATTCGATGGTGATCCCTGTTCTCTTCGTCCTGTCTGTCAGATTCGATGGTGATCCCTGTTCTCTATGTCATGTCTGTCAGATTCGATGGTGATCCCTGTTCTCTATGTCCTGTCTGTCAGATTCCATGGTGATCCCTGTTCTCTATGTCCTGTCTGTCAGATTCGATGGTGATCCCTGTTCTCTATGTCCTGTCTGTCAGATTCGATGGTGATCCCTGTTCTCTATGTCCTGTCTGTCAGATTCCATGGTGATCCCTGTTCTCTATGTCCTGTCTGTCAGATTCGATGGTGATCCCTGTTCTCTACGTCCAGTCTGTCAGATTCGATGGTGATCCCTGTTCTCTACGTCCAGTCTGTCAGATTCGATGGTGCTCCCTGTTCTCTACGTCCAGTCTGTCAGATTCGATGGTGATCCCTGTTCTCTGTGTCCTGTCTGTCAGATTCCATGGTGATCCCTGTTCTCTATGTCCTGTCTGTCAGATTCCATGGTGATCCCTGTTCTCTACGTCCAGTCTGTCAGATTCCATGGTGATCCCTGTTCTCTATGTCCAGTCTGTCAGATTCCATGGTGATCCCTGTTCTCTATGTCCTGTCTGTCAGATTCCATGGTGATCCCTGTTCTCTATGTCCAGTCTGTCAGATTCCATGGTGATCCCTGTTCTCTATGTCCTGTCTGTCAGATTCCATGGTGATCCCTGTTCTCTACGTCCAGCCTGTCAGATTTCATGATGATCCCTGTTCTCTATGTCCAGTCTGTCAGATTCCATGGTGATCCCTGTTCTCTATGTCCTGTCTGTCAGATTCCATGGTGATCCCTGTTCTCTATGTCCTGTCTGTCAGATTCCATGGTGATCCCTGTTCTCTACGTCCAGCCTGTCAGATTCCATGGTGATCCCTGTTCTCTACGTCCAGTCTGTCAGATTCGATGGTGATCCCTGTTCACTACGTCCAGTCTGTCAGATTCGATGGTGATCCCTGTTCTCTACGTCCAGTCTGTCAGATTCGATGGTGATCCCTGTTCTCTATGTCCTGTCTGTCAGATTCCATGGTGATCCCTGTTCTCTACGTCCAGTCTGTCAGATTCGATGGTGATCTCTGTTCTCTACGTCCAGTCTGTCAGATTCGATGGTGATCCCTGTTCTCTACGTCCAGTCTGTCAGATTCGATGGTGATCCCTGTTCTCTACGTCCAGTCTGTCAGATTCGATGGTGATCCCTGTTCCCTACGTCCAGTCTGTCAGATTCGATGGTGATCCCTGTTCTCTACGTCCAGTCTGTCAGATTCGATGGTGCTCCCTGTTCTCTACGTCCAGTCTGTCAGATTCGATGGTGATCCCTGTTCTCTATGTCCTGTCTGTCAGATTCCATGGTGATCCCTGTTCTCTATGTCCAGTCTGTCAGATTCCATGGTGATCCCTGTTCTCTATGTCCAGTCTGTCACATTCCATGGTGATCCCTATTCTCTATGGCCAGCCTGTCAGATTCCATGGTGATCCCTATTCTCTACGTCCAGTCTGTCAGATTCCATGGTGATCCCTGTTCTCTATGTCCAGTCTGTCAGATTCCATAGTGATCCCTGTTCTCTACGTCCAGTCTGTCAGATTCCATGGTGATCCCTATTCTCTATGGACAGTCTGTCAGATTCCATGGTGATCCCTGTTCTCTATGTCCTGTCTGTCAAATTCCATGGTGATCCCTATTCTCTATGGCCAGTCTGTCAGTTTCCATGGTGATCCCTGTTCTCTATGTCCAGCCTGTCAGATTACATGGTGATCCCTGTTCTCTATGTCCAGTCTGTCAGATTCCATGGTGATCCCTGTTCTCTATGTCCAGTCTGTCAGATTCCATGGTGATCCCTGTTCTCTATGTCCAGCCTGTCAGATTCCATGTTGATCCCTGTTCTCTACGTCCAGTCTGTCAGATTCCATGGTGATCCCTGTTCTCTATGTCCTGTCTGTCAGATTCCATGGTGATCCCTGTTCTCTATGTCCAGTCTGTCAGATTCCATGGTGATCCCTGTTCTCTACGTCCAGTCTGTCAGATTCCATGGTGATCCCTGTTCTCTATGTCCTGTCTGTCAGATTCCATGGTGATCCCTGTTCTCTACGTCCAGTCTGTCAGATTCCATGGTGATCCCTGTTCTCTATGTCCTGTCTGTCAGATTCCATGGTGATCCCTGTTCTCTACGTCCAGTCTGTCAGATTCCATGGTGATCCCTGTTCTCTATGTCCTGTCTGTCACATTCCATGGTGATCCCTATTCCCTATGGCCAGTCTGTCAGATTCCATGGTGATCCCTGTTCTCTATGTCCAGTCTGTCAGATTCCATGGTGATCCCTGTTCTCTATGTCCTGTCTGTCACATTCCATGGTGATCCCTATTCTCTATGGCCAGTCTGTCAGATTCCATGGTGATCCCTGTTCTCTATGTCCAGTCTGTCAGATTCCATGGTGATCCCTGTTCTCTATGTCCAGTCTGTCAGATTCCATGGTGATCCCTGTTCTCTATGTCCAGCCTGTCAGATTCGATGGTGATCCCTGTTCTCTATGTCCAGCCTGTCAGATTCGATGGTGATCCCTGTTCTCTACGTCCAGTCTGTCAGATTCGATGGTGATCCCTGTCCTCTATGTCCTGTCTGTCAGATTCGATGGTGATCCCTGTTCTCTATGTCCTGTCTGTCAGATTCGATGGTGATCCCTGTTCTCTATGTCCTGTCTGTCAGATTCGATGGTGATCCCTGTTCTCTATGTCCAGCCTGTCAGATTCCATGGTGATCCCTGTTCTCTATGTCCAGTCTGTCAGATTCGATGGTGATCCCTGTTCTCTACGCCCAGTCTGTCAGATTCGATGGTGATCCCTGTTCTCTACGTCCAGCCTGTCAGATTCGATGGTGATCCCTGTTCTCTACGTCCAGTCTGTCAGATTCGATGGTGATCCCTGTTCACTACGTCCAGTCTGTCAGATTCGATGGTGATCCCTGTTCTCTATGTCCTGTCTGTCAGATTCGATGGTGATCCCTGTTCTCTACGTCCAGTCTGTCAGATTCCATGGTGATCCCTGTTCTCTATGTCCTGTCTGTCAGATTCGATGGTGATCCCTGTTCTCTTCGTCCTGTCTGTCAGATTCGATGGTGATCCCTGTTCTCTATGTCATGTCTGTCAGATTCGATGGTGATCCCTGTTCTCTATGTCCTGTCTGTCAGATTCCATGGTGATCCCTGTTCTCTATGTCCTGTCTGTCAGATTCGATGGTGATCCCTGTTCTCTATGTCCTGTCTGTCAGATTCGATGGTGATCCCTGTTCTCTATGTCCTGTCTGTCAGATTCCATGGTGATCCCTGTTCTCTATGTCCTGTCTGTCAGATTCGATGGTGATCCCTGTTCTCTACGTCCAGTCTGTCAGATTCGATGGTGATCCCTGTTCTCTATGTCCTGTCTGTCAGATTCCATGGTGATCCCTGTTCTCTATGTCCTGTCTGTCAGATTCGATGGTGATCCCTGTTCTCTATGTCCTGTCTTTCAGATTCGATGGTGATCCCTGTTCTCTATGTCCTGTCTGTCAGATTCGATGGTGATCCCTGTTCTCTACGTCCTGTCTGTCAGATTCGATGGTGATCCCTGTTCTCTATGTCCTGTCTGTCACATTCGATGGTGATCCCTGTTCTCTACGTCCAGTCTGTCAGATTCGATGGTGATCCCTGTTCTCTATGTCCTGTCTGTCAGATTCGATGGTGATCCCTGTTCTCTACGTCCAGTCTGTCAGATTCCATGGTGATCCCTGTTCTCTATGTCCAGTCTGTCAGATTCGATGGTGATCCCTGTTCTCTACGTCCAGTCTGTCAGATTCCATGGTGATCCCTGTTCTCTATGTCCAGTCTGTCAGATTCGATGGTGATCCCTGTTCTCTATGTCCTGTCTGTCAAATTCGATGGTGATCCCTGTTCTCTATGTCCTGTCTGTCAGATTCGATGGTGATCCCTGTTCTCTACGTCCAGTCTGTCAGATTCGATGGTGATCCCTGTTCTCTATGTCCTGTCTGTCAGATTCGATGGTGATCCCTGTTCTCTACGTCCAGTCTGTCAGATTCCATGGTGATCCCTGTTCTCTATGTCCAGTCTGTCAGATTCCATGGTGATCCCTGTTCTCTACGTCCTGTCTGTCAGATTCGATGGTGATCCCTGTTCTCTACGTCCAGTCTGTCAGATTCCATGGTGATCCCTGTTCTCTATGTCCAGTCTGTCAGATTCCATGGTGATCCCTGTTCTCTATGTCCTGTCTGTCAGATTCGATGGTGATCCCTGTTCTCTACGTCCTGTCTGTCAGATTCGATGGTGATCCCTGTTCTCTACGTCCAGTCTGTTAGATTCCATGGTGATCCCTGTTCTCTATGTCCAGTCTGTCAGATTCCATGGTGATCCCTGTTCTCTATGTCCTGTCTGTCAGATTCGATGGTGATTCCTGTTCTCTTCGTCCTGTCTGTCAGATTCGATGATGATCCCTGTTCTCTATATCCTGTCTGTCAGATTCGATGGTGATCCCTGTTCTCTATGTCCTGTCTGTCAGATTCCATGGTGATCCCTGTTCTCTATGTCCTGTCTGTCAGATTCGATGGTGATCCCTGTTCTCTATGTCCTGTCTGTCAGATTCGATGGTGATCCCTGTTCTCTATGTCCTGTCTGTCAGATTCCATGGTGATCCCTGTTCTCTATGTCGTGTCTGTCAGATTCGATGGTGATCCCTGTTCTCTATGTCCTGTCTGTCAGATTCGATCGTGATCCCTGTTCTCTATGTCCTGTCTGTCAGATTCCATGGTGATCCCTGTTCTCTATGTCCTGTCTGTCAGATTCGATCGTGATCCCTGTTCTCTATGTCCTGTCTGTCAGATTCGATGGTGATCCCTGTTCTCTATGTCCTGTCTGTCAGATTCGATGGTGATCCCTGTTCTCTATGTCCTGTCTGTCAGATTCCATGGTGATCCCTGTTCTCTATGTCGTGTCTGTCAGATTCGATGGTGATCCCTGTTCTCTATGTCCTGTCTGTCAGATTCGATCGTGATCCCTGTTCTCTATGTCCTGTCTGTCAGATTCGATGGTGATCCCTGTTCTCTATGTCCTGTCTGTCAGATTCGATCGTGATCCCTGTTCTCTATGTCCTGTCTGTCAGATTCGATGGTGATCCCTGTTCTCTATGTCCTGTCTGTCAGATTCGATGGTGATCCCTGTTCTCTATGTCCTGTCTGTCAGATTCCATGGTGATCCCTGTTCTCTATGTCGTGTCTGTCAGATTCGATGGTGATCCCTGTTCTCTATGTCCTGTCTGTCAGATTCGATCGTGATCCCTGTTCTCTATGTCCTGTCTGTCAGATTCCATGGTGATCCCTGTTCTCTATGTCCTGTCTGTCAGATTCGATCGTGATCCCTGTTCTCTATGTCCTGTCTGTCAGATTCGATGGTGATCCCTGTTCTCTACGTCCAGTCTGTCAGATTCGATGGTGATCCCTGTTCTCTATGTCCTGTCTGTCAGATTCCATGGTGATCGCTGTTCTCTATGTCCTGTCTGTCACATTCCATGGTGATCCCTATTTTCTATGGCCAGTCTGTCAGATTCCATGGTGATCCCTGTTCTCTATGTCCAGTCTGTCAGATTCCATGGTGATCCCTGTTTTCTATGTCCAGTCTGTCAGATTCCATGGTGATCCCTGTTCTCTATGTCCAGTCTGTCAGATTCCATGGTGATCTCTGTTCTCTATGTCCAGCCTGTCAGATTCCATGTTGATCCCTGTTCTCTACGTCCAGTCTGTCAGATTCCATGGTGATCCCTGTTCTCTATGTCCTGTCTGTCAGATTCCATGGTGATCCCTGTTCTCTATGTCCAGTCTGTCAGATTCCATGGTGATCCCTGTTCTCTACGTCCAGTCTGTCAGATTCCATGGTGATCCCTGTTCTCTATGTCCTGTCTGTCAGATTCCATGGTGATCCCTGTTCTCTATGTCCAGTCTGTCAGATTCCATGGTGATCCCTGTTCTCTACGTCCAGTCTGTCAGATTCCATGGTGATCCCTGTTCTCTATGTCCTGTCTGTCACATTCCATGGTGATCCCTATTCCCTATGGCCAGTCTGTCAGATTCCATGGTGATCCCTGTTCTCTATGTCCTGTCTGTCACATTCCATGGTGATCCCTATTCTCTATGGCCAGTCTGTCAGATTCCATGGTGATCCCTGTTCTCTATGTCCAGTCTGTCAGATTCCATGGTGATCCCTGTTCTCTATGTCCAGTCTGTCAGATTCCATGGTGATCCCTGTTCTCTATATCCAGCCTGTCAGATTCGATGGTGATCCCTGTTCTCTATGTCCAGCCTGTCAGATTCGATGGTGATCCCTGTTCTCTACGTCCAGTCTGTCAGATTCGATGGTGATCCCTGTTCTCTACGTCCAGTCTGTCAGATTCGATGGTGATCCCTGTTCTCTATGTCCTGTCTGTCAGATTCGATGGTCATCCCTGTTCTCTACGTCCAGTCTGTCAGATTCGATGGTGATGCCTGTTCTCTATGTCCAGTCTGTCAGATTCCATGGTGATCCCTGTTCTCTATGTCCAGCCTGTCAGATTCCATGGTGATCCCTGTTCTCTATGTCCTGTCTGTCACATTCCGTGGTGATCCCTATTCTCTATGGCCAGTCTGTCAGATTCCATGGTGATCCCTGTTCTCTATGTCCTGTCTGTCAGATTCGATGGTGATCCCTGTTCTCTATGTTCAGCCTGTCAGATTCGATGGTGATCCCTGTTCTCTACGTCCAGTCTGTCAGATTCGATGGTGATCCCTGTTCACTACGTCCAGTCTGTCAGATTCGATGGTGATCCCTGTTCTCTACGTCCAGTCTGTCAGATTCGATGGTGATCCCTGTTCTCTATGTCCTGTCTGTCAGATTCCATGGTGATCCCTGTACTCTACATCCAGTCTGTCAGATTCGATGGTGATCCCTGTTCTCTACGTCCAGTCTGTCAGATTCGATGGTGATCCCTGTTCTCTACGTCCAGTCTGTCAGATTCGATGGTGATCCCTGTTCTCTACGTCCAGTCTGTCAGATTCGATGGTGATCCCTGTTCCCTACGTCCAGTCTGTCAGATTCGATGGTGATCCCTGTTCTCTACGTCCAGTCTGTCAGATTCGATGGTGCTCCCTGTTCTCTACGTCCAGTCTGTCAGATTCGATGGTGATCCCTGTTCTCTGTGTCCTGTCTGTCAGATTCCATGGTGATCCCTGTTCTCTATGTCCTGTCTGTCAGATTCGATGGTGATCCCTGTTCTCTACGTCCTGTCTGTCAGATTCCATGGTGATCCCTGTTCTCTAAGTCCTGTCTGTCAGATTCCATGGTGATCCCTGTTCTCTATGTCCTGTTTGTCAGATTCCATGGTGATCCCTGTTCTCTATGTCCTGTCTGTCAGATTCCATGGTGATCCCTGTTCTCTATGTCCTGTCTGTCAGATTCCATGGTGATCCCTGTTCTCTACGTCCAGCCTGTCAGATTCCATGGTGATCCCTGTTCTCTATGTCCTGTCTGTCAGATTCCATGGTGATCCCTGTTCTCTATGTCCTGTCTGTCAGATTCCATGGTGATCCCTGTTCTCTACGTCCAGCCTGTCAGATTCCATGGTGATCCCTGTTCTCTATGTCCTGTCTGTCAGATTCCATGGTGATCCCTGTTCTCTATGTCCAGCCTGTCAGATTCCATGGTGATCCCTGTTCTCTACGTCTAGCCTGTCAGATTCCATGGTGATCCCTGTTCTCTATGTCCTGTCTGTCAGATTCCATGGTGATCCCTGTTCTCTATGTCCTGTCTGTCAGATTCCATGGTGATCCCTGTTCTCTATGTCCTGTCTGTCAATTTCCTTAGTGATCCCTGTTCTCTACGTCCAGCCTGTCAGATTCCATGGTGATCCCTGTTCTCTATGTCCTGTCTGTCAGATTCCATGGTGATCCCTGTTCTTTATGTCCTGTCTGTCAGATTCCATGGTGATCCCTGTTCTCTATGTCCTGTCTGTCACATTCCATGGTGATCCCTGTTCTCTACGTCCAGTCTGTCAGATTCCATGGTGATCCCTGTTCTCTACGTCCAGTCTGTCAGATTCGATGGTGATCCCTGTTCTCTATGTCCTGTCTGTCAGATTCGATGGTGATCCCTGTTCTCTACGTCCAGTCTGTCAGATTCGATGGTGATCCCTGTTCTCTATGTCCTGTCTGTCAGATTCGATGGTGATCCCTGTTCTCTTCGTCCTGTCTGTCAGATTCGATGGTGATCCCTGTTCTCTATGTCATGTCTGTCAGATTCGATGGTGATCCCTGTTCTCTATGTCCTGTCTGTCAGATTCGATGGTGATCCCTGTTCTCTATGTCCTGTCTGTCAGATTCGATGGTGATCCCTGTTCTCTATGTCCTGTCTGTCAGATTCGATGGTGATCCCTGTTCTCTATGTCCTGTCTATCAGATTCCATGGTGATCCCTGTTCTCTATGTCCTGTCTGTCAGATTCGATGGTGATCCCTGTTCTCTACGTCCAGTCTGTCAGATTCGATGGTGATCCCTGTTCTCTATGTCCTGTCTGTCAGATTCCATGGTGATCCCTGTTCTCTATGTCCTGTCTGTCAGATTCGATGGTGATCCCTGTTCTCTATGTCCTGTCTTTCAGATTCGATGGTGATCCCTGTTCTCTATGTCCTGTCTGTCAGATTCGATGGTGATCCCTGTTCTCTACGTTCTGTCTGTCAGATTCGATGGTGATCCCTGTTCTCTATGTCCTGTCTGTCAGATTCGATGGTGATCCCTGTTCTCTACGTCCAGTCTGTCAGATTCGATGGTGATCCCTGTTCTCTATGTCCTGTCTGTCAGATTCGAAGGTGATCCCTGTTCTCTACGTCCAGTCTGTCAGATTCCATGGTGATCCCTGTTCTCTATGTCCAGTCTGTCAGATTCGATGGTGATCCCTGTTCTCTACGTCCAGTCTGTCAGATTCCATGGTGATCCCTGTTCTCTATGTCCAGTCTGTCAGATTCGATGGTGATCCCTGTTCTCTATGTGCTGTCTGTCAGATTCGATGGTGATCCCTGTTCTCTATGTCCTGTCTGTCAGATTCCATGGTGATCCCTGTTCTCTATGTCCTGTCTGTCAGATTCCATGGTGATCCCTGTTCTCTACGTCCAGCCTGTCAGATTCCATGGTGATCCCTGTTCTCTATGTCCTGTCTGTCAGATTCCATGGTGATCCCTGTTCTCTATGTCCAGCCTGTCAGATTCCATGGTGATCCCTGTTCTCTACGTCCAGCCTGTCAGATTCCATGGTGATCCCTGTTCTCTATGTCCTGTCTGTCAGATTCCATGGTGATCCCTGTTCTCTATGTCCTGTCTGTCAGATTCCATGGTGATCCCTGTTCTCTATGTCCTGTCTGTCAGATTCCATAGTGATCCCTGTTCTCTACATCCAGCCTGTCAGATTCCATGGTGATCCCTGTTCTCTATGTCCTGTCTGTCAGATTCCATGGTGATCCCTGTTCTCTATGTCCTGTCTGTCACATTCCATGGTGATCCCTGTTCTCTATGTCCAGTCTGTCAGTTTCCATGGTGATCCCTGTTCTCTACGTCCAGTCTGTCAGATTCGGTGGTGATCCCTGTTCTCTATGTCCTGTCTGTCAGATTCGATGGTGATCCCTGTTCTCTATGTCCTGTCTGTCAGATTCGATGGTGATCCCTGTTCTCTATGTCCTGTCTGTCAGATTCGATGGTGATCCCTGTTCTCTATGTCCTGTCTGTCAGATTCGATGGTGATCCCTGTTCTCTACGTCCTGTCTGTCAGATTCCATGGTGATCCCTGTTCTCTACGTCCAGTCTGTCAGATTCCATGGTGATCCCTGTTCTCTATGTCCAGTCTGTCAGATTCCATGGTGATCCCTGTTCTCTATGTCCAGTCTGTCAGATTCGATGGTGATCCCTGTTCTCTATGTCCTGTCTGTCAGATTCGATGGTGATCCCTGTTCTCTTCGTCCTGTCTGTCAGATTCGATGGTGATCCCTGTTCTCTATGTCCTGTCTGTCAGATTCCATGGTGATCCCTGTTCTCTATGTCCTGTCTGTCAGATTCGATGGTGATCCCTGTTCTCTATGTCCTGTCTTTCAGATTCGATGGTGATCCCTGTTCTCTATGTCCTGTCTGTCAGATTCGATGGTGATCCCTGTTCTCTACGTCCTGTCTGTCAGATTCGATGGTGATCCCTGTTCTCTATGTCCTGTCTGTCAGATTCGATGGTGATCCCTGTTCTCTACGTCCAGTCTGTCAGATTCGATGGTGATCCCTGTTCTCTATGTCCTGTCTGTCAGATTCGATGGTGATCCCTGTTCTCTTCGTCCTGTCTGTCAGATTCGATGGTGATCCCTGTTCTCTATGTCATGTCTGTCAGATTCGATGGTGATCCCTGTTCTCTATGTCCTGTCTGTCAGATTCGATGGTGATCCCTGTTCTCTATGTCCTGTCTGTCAGATTCGATGGTGATCCCTGTTCTCTATGTCCTGTCTGTCAGATTCGATGGTGATCCCTGTTCTCTATGTCCTGTCTATCAGATTCCATGGTGATCCCTGTTCTCTATGTCCTGTCTGTCAGATTCGATGGTGATCCCTGTTCTCTACGTCCAGTCTGTCAGATTCGATGGTGATCCCTGTTCTCTATGTCCTGTCTGTCAGATTCCATGGTGATCCCTGTTCTCTATGTCCTGTCTGTCAGATTCGATGGTGATCCCTGTTCTCTATGTCCTGTCTTTCAGATTCGATGGTGATCCCTGTTCTCTATGTCCTGTCTGTCAGATTCGATGGTGATCCCTGTTCTCTACGTTCTGTCTGTCAGATTCGATGGTGATCCCTGTTCTCTATGTCCTGTCTGTCAGATTCGATGGTGATCCCTGTTCTCTACGTCCAGTCTGTCAGATTCGATGGTGATCCCTGTTCTCTATGTCCTGTCTGTCAGATTCGAAGGTGATCCCTGTTCTCTACGTCCAGTCTGTCAGATTCCATGGTGATCCCTGTTCTCTATGTCCAGTCTGTCAGATTCGATGGTGATCCCTGTTCTCTACGTCCAGTCTGTCAGATTCCATGGTGATCCCTGTTCTCTATGTCCAGTCTGTCAGATTCGATGGTGATCCCTGTTCTCTATGTGCTGTCTGTCAGATTCGATGGTGATCCCTGTTCTCTATGTCCTGTCTGTCAGATTCCATGGTGATCCCTGTTCTCTATGTCCTGTCTGTCAGATTCCATGGTGATCCCTGTTCTCTACGTCCAGCCTGTCAGATTCCATGGTGATCCCTGTTCTCTATGTCCTGTCTGTCAGATTCCATGGTGATCCCTGTTCTCTATGTCCAGCCTGTCAGATTCCATGGTGATCCCTGTTCTCTACGTCCAGCCTGTCAGATTCCATGGTGATCCCTGTTCTCTATGTCCTGTCTGTCAGATTCCATGGTGATCCCTGTTCTCTATGTCCTGTCTGTCAGATTCCATGGTGATCCCTGTTCTCTATGTCCTGTCTGTCAGATTCCATAGTGATCCCTGTTCTCTACATCCAGCCTGTCAGATTCCATGGTGATCCCTGTTCTCTATGTCCTGTCTGTCAGATTCCATGGTGATCCCTGTTCTCTATGTCCTGTCTGTCACATTCCATGGTGATCCCTGTTCTCTATGTCCAGTCTGTCAGTTTCCATGGTGATCCCTGTTCTCTACGTCCAGTCTGTCAGATTCGGTGGTGATCCCTGTTCTCTATGTCCTGTCTGTCAGATTCGATGGTGATCCCTGTTCTCTATGTCCTGTCTGTCAGATTCGATGGTGATCCCTGTTCTCTATGTCCTGTCTGTCAGATTCGATGGTGATCCCTGTTCTCTATGTCCTGTCTGTCAGATTCGATGGTGATCCCTGTTCTCTACGTCCTGTCTGTCAGATTCCATGGTGATCCCTGTTCTCTACGTCCAGTCTGTCAGATTCCATGGTGATCCCTGTTCTCTATGTCCAGTCTGTCAGATTCCATGGTGATCCCTGTTCTCTATGTCCAGTCTGTCAGATTCGATGGTGATCCCTGTTCTCTATGTCCTGTCTGTCAGATTCGATGGTGATCCCTGTTCTCTTCGTCCTGTCTGTCAGATTCGATGGTGATCCCTGTTCTCTATGTCCTGTCTGTCAGATTCCATGGTGATCCCTGTTCTCTATGTCCTGTCTGTCAGATTCGATGGTGATCCCTGTTCTCTATGTCCTGTCTTTCAGATTCGATGGTGATCCCTGTTCTCTATGTCCTGTCTGTCAGATTCGATGGTGATCCCTGTTCTCTACGTCCTGTCTGTCAGATTCGATGGTGATCCCTGTTCTCTATGTCCTGTCTGTCAGATTCGATGGTGATCCCTGTTCTCTACGTCCAGTCTGTCAGATTCGATGGTGATCCCTGTTCTCTACGTCCAGTCTGTCAGATTCCATGGTGATCCCTGTTCTCTATGTCCAGTCTGTCAGATTCGATGGTGATCCCTGTTCTCTACGTCCAGTCTGTCAGATTCCATGGTGATCCTTGTTCTCTATGTCCAGTCTGTCAGATTCGATGGTGATCCCTGTTCTCTATGTCCTGTCTGTCAGATTCGATGGTGATCCCTGTTCTCTATGTCCTGTCTGTCAGATTCGATGGTGATCCCTGTTCTCTACGTCCAGTCTGTCAGATTCGATGGTGATCCCTGTTCTCTATGTCCTGTCTGTCAGATTCGATGGTGATCCCTGTTCTCTACGTCCAGTCTGTCAGATTCCATGGTGATCCCTGTTCTCTATGTCCAGTCTGTCAGATTCCATGGTGATCCCTGTTCTCTACGTCCTGTCTGTCAGATTCGATGGTGATCCCTGTTCGCTACGTCCAGTCTGTCAGATTCCATGGTGATCCCTGTTCTCTATGTCCAGTCTGTCAGATTCCATGGTGATCCCTGTTCTCTATGTCCTGTCTGTCAGATTCGATGGTGATCCCTGTTCTCTACGTCCTGTCTGTCAGATTCGATGGTGATCCCTGTTCTCTACGTCCAGTCTGTCAGATTCCATGGTGATCCCTGTTCTCTATGTCCTGTCTGTCAGATTCGATGGTGATTCCTGTTCTCTTCGTCCTGTCTGTCAGATTCGATGGTGATCCCTGTTCTCTATGTCCTGTCTGTCAGATTCGATGGTGATCCCTGTTCTCTATGTCCTGTCTGTCAGATTCCATGGTGATCCCTGTTCTCTATGTCCTGTCTGTCAGATTCGATGGTGATCCCTGTTCTCTATGTCCTGTCTGTCAGATTCGATGGTGATCTCTGTTCTCTATGTCCTGTCTGTCAGATTCCATGGTGATCCCTGTTCTCTATGTCCTGTCTGTCAGATTCGATGGTGATCCCTGTTCTCTACGTCCAGTCTGTCAGATTCGATGGTGATCCCTGTTCTCTATGTCCTGTCTGTCAGATTCCATGGTGATCCCTGTTCTCTATGTCCTGTCTGTCAGATTCGATGGTGATCCCTGTTCTCTATGTCCTGTCTTTCAGATTCGATGGTGATCCCTGTTCTCTATGTCCTGTCTGTCAGATTCGATGGTGATCCCTGTTCTCTACGTCCTGTCTGTCAGATTCGATGGTGATCCCTGTTCTCTATGTCCTGTCTGTCAGATTCGATGGTGATCCCTGTTCTCTATGTCCTGTCTGTCAGATTCCATGGTGATCCCTGTTCTCTATGTCCTGTCTGTCAGATTCGATGGTGATCCCTGTTCTCTACGTCCTGTCTGTCAGATTCCATGGTGATCCCTGTTCTCTAAGTCCTGTCTGTCAGATTCGATGGTGATCCCTGTTCTCTATGTCCTGTCTGTCAGATTCCATGGTGATCCCTGTTCTCTATGTCCTGTCTGTCAGATTCCATGGTGATCCCTGTTCTCTATGTCCTGTCTGTCAGATTCCATGGTGATCCCTGTTCTCTACGTCCAGCCTGTCAGATTCCATGGTGATCCCTGTTCTCTATGTCCTGTCTGTCAGATTCCATGGTGATCCCTGTTCTCTATGTCCTGTCTGTCAGATTCCATGGTGATCCCTGTTCTCTACGTCCAGCCTGTCAGATTCCATGGTGATCCCTGTTCTCTATGTCCTGTCTGTCAGATTCCATGGTGATCCCTGTTCTCTATGTCCAGCCTGTCAGATTCCATGGTGATCCCTGTTCTCTACGTCCAGCCTGTCAGATTCCATGGTGATCCCTGTTCTCTATGTCCTGTCTGTCAGATTCCATGGTGATCCCTGTTCTCTATGTCCTGTCTGTCAGATTCCATGGTGATCCCTGTTCTCTATGTCCTGTCTGTCAGATTCCATAGTGATCCCTGTTCTCTACGTCCAGCCTGTCAGATTCCATGGTGATCCCTGTTCTCTATGTCCTGTCTGTCAGATTCCATGGTGATCCCTGTTCTCTATGTCCTGTCTGTCAGATTCCATGGTGATCCCTGTTCTCTATGTCCTGTCTGTCACATTCCATGGTGATCCCTGTTCTCTATGTCCAGTCTGTCAGATTCCATGGTGATCCCTGTTCTCTACGTCCAGTCTGTCAGATTCGATGGTGATCCCTGTTCTCTATGTCCTGTCTGTCAGATTCGATGGTGATCCCTGTTCTCTATGTCCTGTCTGTCAGATTCGATGGTGATCCCTGTTCTCTACGTCCAGTCTGTCAGATTCGATGGTGATCCCTGTTCTCTATGTCCTGTCTGTCAGATTCGATGGTGATCCCTGTTCTCTTCGTCCTGTCTGTCAGATTCGATGGTGATCCCTGTTCTCTATGTCCTGTCTGTCAGATTCGATGGTGATCCCTGTTCTCTATGTCCTGTCTGTCAGATTCCATGGTGATCCCTGTTCTCTATGTCCTGTCTGTCAGATTCGATGGTGATCCCTGTTCTCTATGTCCTGTCTGTCAGATTCGATGGTGATCCCTGTTCTCTATGTCCTGTCTGTCAGATTCCATGGTGATCCCTGTTCTCAATGTCCTGTCTGTCAGATTCGATGGTGATCCCTGTTCTCTTCGTCCTGTCTGTCAGATTCGATGGTGATCCCTGTTCTCTATGTCCTGTCTGTCAGATTCGATGGTGATCCCTGTTCTCTATGTCCTGTCTGTCAGATTCGATGGTGATCCCTGTTCTCTATGTCCTGTCTGTCAGATTCGATGGTGATCCCTGTTCTCTTCGTCCTGTCTGTCAGATTCGATGGTGATCCCTGTTCTCTATGTCCTGTCTGTCAGATTCGATGGTGATCCCTGTTCTCTATGTCCTGTCTGTCAGATTCCATGGTGATCCCTGTTCTCTTCGTCCTGTCTGTCAGATTCGATGGTGATCCCTGTACTCTATGTCCTGTCTGTCAGATTCGATGGTGATCCCTGTTCTCTATGTCCTGTCTGTCAGATTCCATGGTGATCCCTGTTCTCTATGTCCTGTCTGTCAGATTCGATGGTGATCCCTGTTCTCTATGTCCTGTCTGTCAGATTCGATGGTGATCCCTGTTCTCTATGTCCTGTCTGTCAGATTCCATGGTGATCCCTGTTCTCAATGTCCTGTCTGTCAGATTCGATGGTGATCCCTGTTCTCTTCGTCCTGTCTGTCAGATTCGATGGTGATCCCTGTTCTCTATGTCCTGTCTGTCAGATTCGATGGTGATCCCTGTTCTCTATGTCCTGTCTGTCAGATTCGATGGTGATCCCTGTTCTCTATGTCCTGTCTGTCAGATTCCATGGTGATCCCTGTTCTCAATGTCCTGTCTGTCAGATTCGATGGTGATCCCTGTTCTCTACGTCCAGTCTGTCAGATTCGATGGTGATCCCTGTTCTCTATGTCCTGTCTGTCAGATTCCATGGTGATCCCTGTTCTCTATGTCCTGTCTGTCAGATTCGATGGTGATCCCTGTTCTCTATGTCCTGTCTTTCAGATTCGATGGTGATCCCTGTTCTCTATGTCCTGTCTGTCAGATTCGATGGTGATCCCTGTTCTCTACGTCCTGTCTGTCAGATTCGATGGTGATCCCTGTTCTCTATGTCCTGTCTGTCAGATTCGATGGTGATCCCTGTTCTCTACGTCCAGTCTGTCAGATTCGATGGTGATCCCTGTTCTCTATGTCCTGTCTGTCAGATTCGATGGTGAACCCTGTTCTCTACGTCCAGTCTGTCAGATTCGATGGTGATCCCTGTTCTCTATGTCCAGTCTGTCAGATTCGATGGTGATCCCTGTTCTCTACGTCCAGTCTGTCAGATTCCATGGTGATCCCTGTTCTCTATGTCCAGTCTGTCAGATTCGATGGTGATCCCTGTTCTCTACGTCCAGTCTGTCAGATTCGATGGTGATCCCTGTTCTCTATGTCCTGTCTGTCAGATTCGATGGTGATCCCTGTTCTCTACGTCCAGTCTGTCAGATTCGATGGTGATCCCTGTTCTCTATGTCCTGTCTGTCAGATTCGATGGTGATCCCTGTTCTCTATGTCCTGTCTGTCAGATTCCATGGTGATCCCTGTTCTCTATGTCCTGTCTGTCAGATTCCATGGTGATCCCTGTTCTCTATGTCCTGTCTGTCAGATTCCATGGTGATCCCTGTTCTCTACGTCCAGCCTGTCAGATTCCATGGTGATCCCTGTTCTCTATGTCCTGTCTGTCAGATTCCATGGTGATCCCTGTTCTCTATGTCCTGTCTGTCAGATTCCATGGTGATCCCTGTTCTCTATGTCCTGTCTGTCACATTCCATGGTGATCCCTGTTCTCTATGTCCAGTCTGTCAGATTCCATGGTGATCCCTGTTCTCTACGTCCAGTCTGTCAGCTTCGATGGTGATCCCTGTTCTCTATGTCTTGTCTGTCAGATTCGATGGTGATCCCTGTTCTCTACGTCCAGTCTGTCAGATTCGATGGTGATCCCTGTTCTCTATGTCCTGTCTGTCAGATTCGATGGTGATCCCTGTTCTCTTCGTCCTGTCTGTCAGATTCGATGGTGATCCCTGTTCTCTATGTCCTGTCTGTCAGATTCGATGTTGATCCCTGTTCTCTATGTCCTGTCTGTCAGATTCCATGGTGATCCCTGTTCTCTATGTCCTGTCTGTCAGATTCGATGGTGATCCCTGTTCTCTATGTCCTGTCTGTCAGATTCGATGGTGATCCCTGTTCTCTATGTCCTGTCTGTCAGATTCCATGGTGATCCCTGTTCTCTATGTCCTGTCTGTCAGATTCGATGGTGATCCCTGTTCTCTACGTCCAGTCTGTCAGATTCGATGGTGATCCCTGTTCTCTATGTCCTGTCTGTCAGATTCCATGGTGATCCCTGTTCTCTATGTCCTGTCTGTCAGATTCGATGGTGATCCCTGTTCTCTATGTCCTGTCTTTCAGATTCGATGGTGATCCCTGTTCTCTATGTCCTGTCTGTCAGATTCGATGGTGATCCCTGTTCTCTACGTCCTGTCTGTCAGATTCGATGGTGATCCCTGTTCTCTATGTCCTGTCTGTCAGATTCGATGGTGATCCCTGTTCTCTACGTCCAGTCTGTCAGATTCGATGGTGATCCCTGTTCTCTATGTCCTGTCTGTCAGATTCGATGGTGAACCCTGTTCTCTACGTCCAGTCTGTCAGATTCCATGGTGATCCCTGTTCTCTATGTCCAGTCTGTCAGATTCGATGGTGATCCCTGTTCTCTACGTCCAGTCTGTCAGATTACATGGTGATCCCTGTTCTCTATGTCCAGTCTGTCAGATTCGATGGTGATCCCTGTTCTCTATGTCCTGTCTGTCAGATTCGATGGTGATCCCTGTTCTCTACGTCCAGTCTGTCAGATTCGATGGTGATCCCTGTTCTCTATGTCCTGTCTGTCAGATTCGATGGAGATCCCTGTTCTCTATGTCCTGTCTGTCAGATTCCATGGTGATCCCTGTTCTCTATGTCCTGTCTGTCAGATTCCATGGTGATCCCTGTTCTCTATGTCCTGTCTGTCAGATTCCATAGTGATCCCTGTTCTCTACGTCCAGCCTGTCAGATTCCATGGTGATCCCTGTTCTCTATGTCCTGTCTGTCGGATTCCATGGTGATCCCTGTTCTCTATGTCCTGTCTGTCAGATTCCATGGTGATCCCTGTTCTCTATGTCCTGTCTGTCACATTCCATGGTGATCCCTGTTCTCTATGTCCAGTCTGTCAGATTCCATGGTGATCCCTGTTCTCTACGTCCAGTCTGTCAGCTTCGATGGTGATCCCTGTTCTCTATGTCTTGTCTGTCAGATTCGATGGTGATCCCTGTTCTCTACGTCCAGTCTGTCAGATTCGATGGTGATCCCTGTTCTCTATGTCCTGTCTGTCAGATTCGATGGTGATCCCTGTTCTCTTCGTCCTGTCTGTCAGATTCGATGGTGATCCCTGTTCTCTATGTCCTGTCTGTCAGATTCGATGTTGATCCCTGTTCTCTATGTCCTGTCTGTCAGATTCCATGGTGATCCCTGTTCTCTATGTCCTGTCTGTCAGATTCGATGGTGATCCCTGTTCTCTATGTCCTGTCTGTCAGATTCGATGGTGATCCCTGTTCTCTATGTCCTGTCTGTCAGATTCCATGGTGATCCCTGTTCTCTATGTCCTGTCTGTCAGATTCGATGGTGATCCCTGTTCTCTACGTCCAGTCTGTCAGATTCGATGGTGATCCCTGTTCTCTATGTCCTGTCTGTCAGATTCCATGGTATTCCCTGTTCTCTATGTCCTGTCTGTCAGATTCGATGGTGATCCCTGTTCTCTATGTCCTGTCTTTCAGATTCGATGGTGATCCCTGTTCTCTATGTCCTGTCTGTCAGATTCGATGGTGATCCCTGTTCTCTACGTCCTGTCTGTCAGATTCGATGGTGATCCCTGTTCTCTATGTCCTGTCTGTCAGATTCGATGGTGATCCCTGTTCTCTACGTCCAGTCTGTCAGATTCGATGGTGATCCCTGTTCTCTATGTCCTGTCTGTCAGATTCGATGGTGAACCCTGTTCTCTACGTCCAGTCTGTCAGATTCCATGGTGATCCCTGTTCTCTATGTCCAGTCTGTCAGATTCGATGGTGATCCCTGTTCTCTACGTCCAGTCTGTCAGATTCCATGGTGATCCCTGTTCTCTATGTCCAGTCTGTCAGATTCGATGGTGATCCCTGTTCTCTATGTCCTGTCTGTCAGATTCCATGGTGATCCCTGTTCTCTATGTCCTGTCTGTCAGATTCGATGGTGATCCCTGTTCTCTATGTCCTGTCTGTCAGATTCGATGGTGATCCCTGTTCTCTATGTCCTGTCTGTCAGATTCCATGGTGATCCCTGTTCTCTACGTCCAGTCTGTCAGATTCCATGGTGATCCCTGTTCTCTATGTCCAGTCTGTCAGATTCCATGGTGATCCCTGTTCTCTATGTCCTGTCTGTCAGATTCGATGGTGATCCCTGTTCTCTACGTCCTGTCTGTCAGATTCGATGGTGATCCCTGTTCTCTACGTCCAGTCTGTCAGATTCCATGGTGATCCCTGTTCTCTATGTCCAGTCTGTCAGATTCCATGGTGATCCCTGTTCTCTATGTCCTGTCTGTCAGATTCGATGGTGATCCCTGTTCTCTTCGTCCTGTCTGTCAGATTCAATGGTGATCCCTGTTCTCTATGTCCTGTCTGTCAGATTCGATGGTGATCCCTGTTCTCTATGTCCTGTCTGTCAGATTCCATGGTGATCCCTGTTCTCTATGTCCTGTCTGTCAGATTCCATGGTGATCCCTGTTCTCTATGTCCTGTCTGTCAGATTCGATGGTGATCCCTGTTCTCTATGTCCTGTCTTTCAG
This sequence comes from Eledone cirrhosa, assembly GCA_964016885.1. Lineage (NCBI taxonomy): Eukaryota > Metazoa > Mollusca > Cephalopoda > Octopoda > Eledonidae > Eledone > Eledone cirrhosa. The sequence continues at coordinate 41,262,533 of OZ024755.1, forward strand.
ATTCGATGGTGATCCCTGTTCTCTATGTCCTGTCTGTCAGATTCGATGGTGATCCCTGTTCTCTACGTCCTGTCTGTCAGATTCGATGGTGATCCCTGTTCTCTATGTCCTGTCTGTCAGATTCGATGGTGATCCCTGTTCTCTACGTCCAGTCTGTCAGATTCGATGGTGATCCCTGTTCTCTATGTCCTGTCTGTCAGATTCGATGGTGATCCCTGTTCTCTACGTCCAGTCTGTCAGATTCCATGGTGATCCCTGTTCTCTATGTCCAGTCTGTCAGATTCGATGGTGATCCCTGTTCTCTACGTCCAGTCTGTCAGATTCCATGGTGATCCCTGTTCTCTACGTCCAGTCTGTCAGATTCGATGGTGATCCCTGTTCGCTATGTCCTGTCTGTCAGATTCGATGGTGATCCCTGTTCTCTATGTCCTGTCTGTCAGATTCGATGGTGATCCCTGTTCTCTACGTCCAGTCTGTCAGATTCGATGGTGATCCCTGTTCTCTATGTCCTGTCTGTCAGATTCGATGGTGATCCCTGTTCTCTACGTCCAGTCTGTCAGATTCCATGGTGATCCCTGTTATCTATGTCCAGTCTGTCAGATTCCATGGTGATCCCTGTTCTCTACGTCCTGTCTGTCAGATTCGATGGTGATCCCTGTTCTCTACGTCCAGTCTGTCAGATTCCATGGTGATCCCTGTTCTCTATGTCCAGTCTGTCAGATTCCATGGTGATCCCTGTTCTCTATGTCCTGTCTGTCAGATTCGATGGTGATCCCTGTTCTCTAAGTCCTGTCTGTCAGATTCGATGGTGATCCCTGTTCTCTACGTCCAGTCTGTCAGATTCCATGGTGATCCCTGTTCTCTATGTCCAGTCTGTCAGATTCCATGGTGATCCCTGTTCTCTACGTCCTGTCTGTCAGATTCGATGGTGATCCCTGTTCACTACGTCCAGTCTGTCAGATTCCATGGTGATCCCTGTTCTCTATGTCCTGTCTGTCAGATTCCATGGTGATCCCTGTTCTCTATGTCCAGTCTGTCAGATTCCATGGTGATCCCTGTTCTCTACGTCCAGTCTGTCAGATTCCATGGTGATCCCTGTTCTCTATGTCCTGTCTGTCAGATTCCATGGTGATCCCTGTTCTCTATGTCCAGTCTGTCAGATTCCATGGTGATCCCTGTTCTCTACGTCCAGTCTGTCAGATTCCATGGTGATTCCTGTTCTCTATGTCCAGTCTGTCAGATTCGATGGTGATCCCTGTTCTCTATGTCCTGTCTGTCAGATTCGATGGTGATCCCTGTTCTCTACGTCCTGTCTGTCAGATTCGATGGTGATCCCTGTTCTCTAGGTCCAGTCTGTCAGATTCCATGGTGATCCCTGTTCTCTATGTCCAGTCTGTCAGATTCGATGGTGATCCCTGTTCTCTAAGTCCTGTCTGTCAGATTCCATGGTGATCCCTGTTCTCTATGTCCTGTCTGTCAGATTCGATGGTGATCCCTGTTCTCTACGTCCAGTCTGTCAGATTCGATGGTGATCCCTGTTCTCTATGTCCTGTCTGTCAGATTCGATGGTGATCCCTGTTCTCTACGTCCAGTCTGTCAGATTCCATGGTGATCCCTGTTCTCTATGTCCTGTCTGTCCGATTCGATGGTGATCCCTGTTCTCTACGTCCAGTCTGTCAGATTCGATGGTGATCCCTGTTCTCTACGTCCAGTCTGTCAGATTCGATGGTGATCCCTGTTCTCTATGTCCAGTCTGTCAGATTCCATGGTGATCCCTGTTCTCTATGTCCTGTCTGTCCGATTCGATGGTGATCCCTGTTCTCTACGTCCAGTCTGTCAGATTCGATGGTGATCCCTGTTCTCTACGTCCAGTCTGTCAGATTCGATGGTGATCCCTGTTCTCTATGTCCAGTCTGTCAGATTCCATGGTGATCCCTGTTCTCTATGTCCTGTCTGTCAGATTCCATGGTGATCCCTGTTCTCTATGTCCTGTCTGTCGGATTCCATGGTGATCCCTGTTCTCTATGTCCTGTCTGTCAGATTCCATGGTGATCCCTGTTCTCTATGTCCTGTCTGTCACATTCCATGGTGATCCCTGTTCTCTATGTCCAGTCTGTCAGATTCCATGGTGATCCCTGTTCTCTACGTCCAGTCTGTCAGCTTCGATGGTGATCCCTGTTCTCTATGTCTTGTCTGTCAGATTCGATGGTGATCCCTGTTCTCTACGTCCAGTCTGTCAGATTCGATGGTGATCCCTGTTCTCTATGTCCTGTCTGTCAGATTCGATGGTGATCCCTGTTCTCTTCGTCCTGTCTGTCAGATTCGATGGTGATCCCTGTTCTCTATGTCCTGTCTGTCAGATTCGATGTTGATCCCTGTTCTCTATGTCCTGTCTGTCAGATTCCATGGTGATCCCTGTTCTCTATGTCCTGTCTGTCAGATTCGATGGTGATCCCTGTTCTCTATGTCCTGTCTGTCAGATTCGATGGTGATCCCTGTTCTCTATGTCCTGTCTGTCAGATTCCATGGTGATCCCTGTTCTCTATGTCCTGTCTGTCAGATTCGATGGTGATCCCTGTTCTCTACGTCCAGTCTGTCAGATTCGATGGTGATCCCTGTTCTCTATGTCCTGTCTGTCAGATTCCATGGTATTCCCTGTTCTCTATGTCCTGTCTGTCAGATTCGATGGTGATCCCTGTTCTCTATGTCCTGTCTTTCAGATTCGATGGTGATCCCTGTTCTCTATGTCCTGTCTGTCAGATTCGATGGTGATCCCTGTTCTCTACGTCCTGTCTGTCAGATTCGATGGTGATCCCTGTTCTCTATGTCCTGTCTGTCAGATTCGATGGTGATCCCTGTTCTCTACGTCCAGTCTGTCAGATTCGATGGTGATCCCTGTTCTCTATGTCCTGTCTGTCAGATTCGATGGTGAACCCTGTTCTCTACGTCCAGTCTGTCAGATTCCATGGTGATCCCTGTTCTCTATGTCCAGTCTGTCAGATTCGATGGTGATCCCTGTTCTCTACGTCCAGTCTGTCAGATTCCATGGTGATCCCTGTTCTCTATGTCCAGTCTGTCAGATTCGATGGTGATCCCTGTTCTCTATGTCCTGTCTGTCAGATTCCATGGTGATCCCTGTTCTCTATGTCCTGTCTGTCAGATTCGATGGTGATCCCTGTTCTCTATGTCCTGTCTGTCAGATTCGATGGTGATCCCTGTTCTCTATGTCCTGTCTGTCAGATTCCATGGTGATCCCTGTTCTCTACGTCCAGTCTGTCAGATTCCATGGTGATCCCTGTTCTCTATGTCCAGTCTGTCAGATTCCATGGTGATCCCTGTTCTCTATGTCCTGTCTGTCAGATTCGATGGTGATCCCTGTTCTCTACGTCCTGTCTGTCAGATTCGATGGTGATCCCTGTTCTCTACGTCCAGTCTGTCAGATTCCATGGTGATCCCTGTTCTCTATGTCCAGTCTGTCAGATTCCATGGTGATCCCTGTTCTCTATGTCCTGTCTGTCAGATTCGATGGTGATCCCTGTTCTCTTCGTCCTGTCTGTCAGATTCAATGGTGATCCCTGTTCTCTATGTCCTGTCTGTCAGATTCGATGGTGATCCCTGTTCTCTATGTCCTGTCTGTCAGATTCCATGGTGATCCCTGTTCTCTATGTCCTGTCTGTCAGATTCCATGGTGATCCCTGTTCTCTATGTCCTGTCTGTCAGATTCGATGGTGATCCCTGTTCTCTATGTCCTGTCTTTCAGATTCGATGGTGATCCCTGTTCTCTATGTCCTGTCTGTCAGATTCGATGGTGATCCCTGTTCTCTACGTCCTGTCTGTCAGATTCGATGGTGATCCCTGTTCTCTATGTCCTGTCTGTCAGATTCGATGGTGATCCCTGTTCTCTACGTCCAGTCTGTCAGATTCGATGGTGATCCCTGTTCTCTATGTCCTGTCTGTCAGATTCGATGGTGATCCCTGTTCTCTACGTCCAGTCTGTCAGATTCCATGGTGATCCCTGTTCTCTATGTCCAGTCTGTCAGATTCGATGGTGATCCCTGTTCTCTACGTCCAGTCTGTCAGATTCCATGGTGATCCCTGTTCTCTACGTCCAGTCTGTCAGATTCGATGGTGATCCCTGTTCGCTATGTCCTGTCTGTCAGATTCGATGGTGATCCCTGTTCTCTATGTCCTGTCTGTCAGATTCGATGGTGATCCCTGTTCTCTACGTCCAGTCTGTCAGATTCGATGGTGATCCCTGTTCTCTATGTCCTGTCTGTCAGATTCGATGGTGATCCCTGTTCTCTACGTCCAGTCTGTCAGATTCCATGGTGATCCCTGTTATCTATGTCCAGTCTGTCAGATTCCATGGTGATCCCTGTTCTCTACGTCCTGTCTGTCAGATTCGATGGTGATCCCTGTTCTCTACGTCCAGTCTGTCAGATTCCATGGTGATCCCTGTTCTCTATGTCCAGTCTGTCAGATTCCATGGTGATCCCTGTTCTCTATGTCCTGTCTGTCAGATTCGATGGTGATCCCTGTTCTCTAAGTCCTGTCTGTCAGATTCGATGGTGATCCCTGTTCTCTACGTCCAGTCTGTCAGATTCCATGGTGATCCCTGTTCTCTATGTCCAGTCTGTCAGATTCCATGGTGATCCCTGTTCTCTACGTCCTGTCTGTCAGATTCGATGGTGATCCCTGTTCACTACGTCCAGTCTGTCAGATTCCATGGTGATCCCTGTTCTCTATGTCCTGTCTGTCAGATTCCATGGTGATCCCTGTTCTCTATGTCCAGTCTGTCAGATTCCATGGTGATCCCTGTTCTCTACGTCCAGTCTGTCAGATTCCATGGTGATCCCTGTTCTCTATGTCCTGTCTGTCAGATTCCATGGTGATCCCTGTTCTCTATGTCCAGTCTGTCAGATTCCATGGTGATCCCTGTTCTCTACGTCCAGTCTGTCAGATTCCATGGTGATTCCTGTTCTCTATGTCCAGTCTGTCAGATTCGATGGTGATCCCTGTTCTCTATGTCCTGTCTGTCAGATTCGATGGTGATCCCTGTTCTCTACGTCCTGTCTGTCAGATTCGATGGTGATCCCTGTTCTCTAGGTCCAGTCTGTCAGATTCCATGGTGATCCCTGTTCTCTATGTCCAGTCTGTCAGATTCGATGGTGATCCCTGTTCTCTAAGTCCTGTCTGTCAGATTCCATGGTGATCCCTGTTCTCTATGTCCTGTCTGTCAGATTCGATGGTGATCCCTGTTCTCTACGTCCAGTCTGTCAGATTCGATGGTGATCCCTGTTCTCTATGTCCTGTCTGTCAGATTCGATGGTGATCCCTGTTCTCTACGTCCAGTCTGTCAGATTCCATGGTGATCCCTGTTCTCTATGTCCTGTCTGTCCGATTCGATGGTGATCCCTGTTCTCTACGTCCAGTCTGTCAGATTCGATGGTGATCCCTGTTCTCTACGTCCAGTCTGTCAGATTCGATGGTGATCCCTGTTCTCTATGTCCAGTCTGTCAGATTCCATGGTGATCCCTGTTCTCTATGTCCTGTCTGTCAGATTCCATGGTGAACCCTGTTCTCTATGTCCAGTCTGTCAGATTCCACGGTGATCGCTGTTCTCTACGTTCAGTCTGTCAGATTCCATGGTGATCCCTGTTCTCTATGTCCTGTCTGTCAGATTCCATGGTGATCCCTGTTTTCTATGTCCAGTCTGTCAGATTCCATGGTGATCCCTGTTCTCTATGTCCAGTCTGTCAGATTCCATGGTGATCCCTGTTCTCTATGTCCAGTCTGTCAGATTCCATGGTGATCCCTGTTCTCTATGTTTTATCTGTCACATTCCATGGTGATCCCTATTCTCTATGGCCAGTCTGTCAGATTCCATGGTGATCCCTGTTCTCTATGTCCGGTCTGTCAGATTCCATGGTGATCCCTGTTCTCTACGTCCAGTCTGTCAGATTCCATGGTGATCCCTGTTCTCTATGTCCTGTCTGTCACATTCCATGGTGATCCCTGTTCTCTATGTCCAGTCTGTCACATTCCATGGTGATCCCTGTTCTCTATGTCCTGTCTGTCACATTCCATGGTGATCCCTGTTCTCTATGTCCAGTCTGTCAGATTCCATGGTGATCCCTGTTCTCTATGTCCAGTCTGTCAGATTCCATGGTGATCCCTGTTCTCTATGTCCAGTCTGTCAGATTCCATGGTGATCCCTGTTCTCTATGTCAAGTCTGTCAGATTCCATGGTGATCCCTGTTCTCTATGTCCAGTCGGTCAGATTCCATGGTGATCCCTGTTATCTATCTCCAGTCTGTCAGATTCCATGGTGATCCCTGTTCTCTATCTCCAGTCTGTTAGATTCCATGGTGATCCCTGTTCTCTATGTCCAGTCTGTCAGATTCCATGGTGATCCCTGTTCTCTATGTCCAGTCTGTCAGATTCCATGGTGATCCCTGTTCTCTATGTCCAGTCTGTCAGATTCCATGGTGATCCCTGTTCTCTATGTCCTGTCTGTCAGATTCCATGGTGATCCCTGTTCTCTATGTCCTGTCTGGCAGTTTCCATGGTGATCCCTGTTCTCTATGTCCAGACTGTCAGATTCCATGGTGATCCCTGTTCTCTATGTCCAGTCTGTCAGATTCCATGGTGATCCCTGTTCTCTATGTCCAGTCTGTCAGATTCCATGGTGATCCCTGTTCTCTATGTCCAGTCTGTCAGATTCCATGGTGATCCCTGTTCTCTATGTCCAGTCTGTCAGATTCCATGGTGATCCCTGTTCTCTATGTCCAGTCTGTCAGATTCCATGGTGATCCCTGTTCTCTATGTCCAGTCTGTCAGATTCCATGGTGATCCCTGTTCTCTATGTCCAGTCTGTCAGATTCCATGGTGATCCCTGTTCTCTACGTCCAGTCTGTCAGATTCCATGGTGATCCCTGTTCTCTATGTCCTGTCTGTCAGATTCCATGGTGATCGCTGTTCTCTATGTCCAGTCTGTCAGATTCCATGGTGATCCCTGTTCTCTATGTCCAGTCTGTCAGATTCCATGGTGATCCCTGTTCTCTATGCCCTGTCTGTCACATTCCATGGTGATCCCTATTCTCTATGGCCAGTCTGTCAGATTCCATGGTGATCCCTGTTCTCTACGTCCAGTCTGTCAGATTCCATGGTGATCCCTGTTCTCTATGTCCAGTGTGTCAGATTCCATTGTGATCCCTGTTCTCTATGTCCAGTCTGTCAGATTCCATGGTGATCCCTGTTCTCTATGTCCAGTCTGTCAGATTCCATGGTGATCCCTGTTCTCTATGTCCAGCCTGTCAGATTCCATGGTGATCCCTGTTCTCTATGTCCAGTCTGTCAGATTCCATGGTGATCCCTGTTCTCTACGTCCAGTCTGTCAGTTTCCATGGTGATCCCTGTTCTCTATGTCCAGTCTGCTCAGATTCCATGGTGATCCCTGTTCTCTATGTCCAGCCTGTCAGATTCCAATGGTGATCCCTGTTCTCTACGTCCAGCCTGTCAGATTCCATGGTGATCCCTGTTCTCTATGTCCAGTCTGTTAGATTCCATGGTGATCCCTGTTCTCTATCTCCAGTCTGTCAGATTCCATGGTGATCCCTGTTCTCCATGTCCAGTCTGTTAGATTCCATGGTGATCCCTGTTCTCTATGTCCAGTCTGTTAGATTCCATGGTGATCCATGTTCTCTATGTCCAGTCTGTCAGATTCCATGGTGATCCCTGTTCTCCATGTCCAGTCTGTTAGATTCCATGGTGATCCCTGTTCTCTATGTCCAGTCTGTCAGATTCCATGGTGATCCCTGTTCTCCATGTTCAGTCTGTCAGATTCCATGGTGATCCCTGTTCTCTATGTCCAGTCTGTTAGATTCCATGGTGATCCCTGTTCTCTATGTCCAGTCTGTTAGATTCCATGGTGATCCCTGTTCTCTATGTCCAGTCTGTCAGATTCCACGGTGATCGCTGTTCTCTACGTTCAGTCTGTCAGATTCCATGGTGATCCCTGTTCTCTATGTCCTGTCTGTCAGATTCCATGGTGATCCCTGTTTTCTATGTCCAGTCTGTCAGATTCCATGGTGATCCCTGTTCTCTATGTCCAGTCTGTCAGATTCCATGGTGATCCCTGTTCTCTATGTCCAGTCTGTCAGATTCCATGTTGATCCCTGTTCTCTATGTTCTATCTGTCACATTCCATGGTGATCCCTATTCTCTATGGCCAGTCTGTCAGATTCCATGGTGATCCCTGTTCTCTATGTCCGGTCTGTCAGATTCCATGGTGATCCCTGTTCTCTACGTCCAGTCTGTCAGATTCCATGGTGATCCCTGTTCTCTATGTCCTGTCTGTCACATTCCATGGTGATCCCTGTTCTCTATGTCCAGTCTGTCACATTCCATGGTGATCCCTGTTCTCTATGTCCTGTCTGTCACATTCCATGGTGATCCCTGTTCTCTATGTCCAGTCTGTCAGATTCCATGGTGATCCCTGTTCTCTATGTCCAGTCTGTCAGATTCCATGGTGATCCCTGTTCTCTATGTCCAGTCTGTCAGATTCCATGGTGATCCCTGTTCTCTATGTCCAGTCTGTCAGATTCCATGGTGATCCCTGTTCTCTATGTCCAGTCTGTCAGATTCCATGGTGATCCCTGTTATCTATCTCCAGTCTGTCAGATTCCATGGTGATCCCTGTTCTCTATCTCCAGTCTGTTAGATTCCATGGTGATCCCTGTTCTCTATGGCCAGTCTGTCAGATTCCATGGTGATCCCTGTTCTCTATGTCCAGTCTGTCAGATTCCATGGTGATCCCTGTTCTCTATGTCCAGTCTGTCAGATTCCATGGTGATCCCTGTTCTCTATGTCCAGTCTGTCAGATTCCATGGTGATCCCTGTTCTCTATGTCCAGTCTGTCAGATTCCATGGTGATCGCTGTTCTCTATGTCCTGTCTGTCACATTCCATGGTGATCCCTATTCTCTATGGCCAGTCTGTCAGATTCCATGGTGATCCCTGTTCTCTATGTCCAGTCTGTCAGATTCCATGGTGATCCCTGTTCTCTATGTCCAGTCTGTCAGATTCCATGGTGATCCCTGTTCTCTATGTCCAGTCTGTCAGATTCCATGGTGATCCCTGTTCTCTATGTCCTGTCTGTCAGATTCCATGGTGATCCCTGTTCTCTATGTCCTGTCTGGCAGTTTCCATGGTGATCCCTGTTCTCTATGTCCAGACTGTCAGATTCCATGGTGATCCCTGTTCTCTATGTCCAGTCTGTCAGATTCTATGGTGATCCCTGTTCTCTATGTCCAGTCTGTCAGATTCCATGGTGATCCCTGTTCTCTATGTCCAGTCTGTCAGATTCCATGGTGATCCCTGTTCTCTATGTCCAGTCTGTCAGATTCCATGGTGATCCCTGTTCTCTATGTCCAGTCTGTCAGATTCCATGGTGATCCCTGTTCTCTATGTCCAGTCTGTCAGATTCCATGGTGATCCCTGTTCTCTATGTCCAGTCTGTCAGATTCCATGGTGATCCCTGTTCTCTACGTCCAGTCTGTCAGATTCCATGGTGATCCCTGTTCTCTATGTCCTGTCTGTCAGATTCCATGGTGATCCCTGTTCTCTATGTCCAGTCTGTCAGATTCCATGGTGATCCCTGTTCTCTATGTCCAGTCTGTCAGATTCCATGGTGATCCCTGTTCTCTATGCCCTGTCTGTCACATTCCATGGTGATCCCTATTCTCTATGGCCAGTCTGTCAGATTCCATGGTGATCCCTGTTCTCTACGTCCAGTCTGTCAGATTCCATGGTGATCCCTGTTCTCTATGTCCAGTGTGTCAGATTCCATTGTGATCCCTGTTCTCTATGTCCAGTCTGTCAGATTCCATGGTGATCCCTGTTCTCTATGTCCAGTCTGTCAGATTCCATGGTGATCCCTGTTCTCTATGTCCAGCCTGTCAGATTCCATGGTGATCCCTGTTCTCTATGTCCAGTCTGTCAGATTCCATGGTGATCCCTGTTCTCTACGTCCAGTCTGTCAGTTTCCATGGTGATCCCTGTTCTCTATGTCCAGTCTGCTCAGATTCCATGGTGATCCCTGTTCTCTATGTCCAGCCTGTCAGATTCCAATGGTGATCCCTGTTCTCTACGTCCAGCCTGTCAGATTCCATGGTGATCCCTGTTCTCTATGTCCAGTCTGTTAGATTCCATGGTGATCCCTGTTCTCTATCTCCAGTCTGTCAGATTCCATGGTGATCCCTGTTCTCCATGTCCAGTCTGTTAGATTCCATGGTGATCCCTGTTCTCTATGTCCAGTCTGTTAGATTCCATGGTGATCCATGTTCTCTATGTCCAGTCTGTCAGATTCCATGGTGATCCCTGTTCTCCATGTCCAGTCTGTTAGATTCCATGGTGATCCCTGTTCTCTATGTCCAGTCTGTCAGATTCCATGGTGATCCCTGTTCTCCATGTTCAGTCTGTCAGATTCCATGGTGATCCCTGTTCTCTATGTCCAGTCTGTTAGATTCCATGGTGATCCCTGTTCTCTATGTCCAGTCTGTTAGATTCCATGGTGATCCCTGTTCTCTATGTCCAGTCTGTTAGATTCCATGGTGATCCCTGTTCTCTATGTCCAGCCTGTCAGATTCCATGGTGATCCCTGTTCTCTATGTCCAGCCTGTCAGATTCCATGGTGATTTCTGTTCTCTATGTCCTGCCTGTCACATTCCATGGTGATCCCTATTCTCTATGGCCAGTCTGTCAGATTCCATGGTGATCCCTGTTCTCTACGTCCAGTCTGTCAGATTCCATGGTGATCCCTGTTCTCTATGTCCAGTCTGTCAGATTCCATGGTGATCCCTGTTCTCTATGTACTGTCTGTCACATTCCATGGTGATCCCTATTCTCTATGGCCAGCCTGTCAGATTCCATGGTGATCCCTGTTCTCTACGTCCAGCCTGTTAGATTCCATGGTGATCCCTGTTCTCTACGTCCAGTCTGTCAGATTCCATGGTGATCCCCGTTCTCTACGTCCAGCCTGTCAGATTCCATGGTGATCCCTGTTCTCTATGTCCTGTCTGTCACATTCCATGGTGATCCCTATTCTCTATGTCCAGCCTGTCAGATTCCATGGTGATCTCTGTTCTCTATGTCCAGTCTGTCAGATTCCATGGTGATCCCTGTTCTCTATGTCCAGTCTGTTAGATTCCATGGTGATCCCTGTTCTCTATGTCCAGTCTGTTAGATTCCATGGTGATCCCTGTTCTCTATGTCCAATCTGTCAGATTTCATGGTGATCCCTGTTCTCTACGTCCAGTCTGTCAGATTCCATGGTGATCCCTGTTCTCTATGTCCAGCCTGTCAGATTCCATGGTGATCCCTGTTCTCTACGTCCAGTCTGTCAGATTCCATGGTGAACCCTGTTCTCTATGTCCAGTCTGTTAGATTCCATGGTGATCCCTGTTCTCTATGTCCAGCCTGTCAGATTCCATGGTGATCCCTGTTCTCTATGTCCAGCCTGTCAGATTCCATGGTGATCCCTGTTCTCTATGTCCAGCCTGTCACATTCCATGGTGATCCCTATTCTCTATGGCCAGTCTGTCAGATTCCATGGTGATCCCTGTTCTCTACGTCCAGTCTGTCAGATTCCATGGTGATCCCTGTTCTCTATGTCCAGTCTGTCAGATTCCATGGTGATCCCTGTTCTCTACGTCCAGTCTGTCAGATTCCATGGTGATCCCTGTTCTCTATGTCCAGTCTGTCAGATTCCATGGTGATCCCTGTTCTCTATGTCCAGTCTGTCAGATTCTATGGTGATCCCTGTTCTCTATGTCCAGTCTGTCAAATTCCATGGTGATCCCTGTTCTCTATGTCCAGCCTGTCTGATTCCATGGTGATCCCTGTTCTCTACGTCCAGCCTGTCAGAGTCCATGGTGATCCCTGTTCTCTATGTCCAGGCTGTTAGATTCCATGGTGATCCCTGTTCTCTACGTCCAGTCTGTTAGATTCCATGGTGATCTCTGTTCTCTACGTCCAGTCTGTTAGATTCCATGGTGATCTCTGTTCTCTATGTCCAGTCTGTTAGATTCCATGGTGATCCCTGTTCTCTATGTCCAGTCTGTCACATTCCATGGTGATCCCTATTCTCTATGGCCAGCCTGTCAGATTCCATGGTGATCCCTGTTCTCTACGTCCAGCCTGTTAGATTCCATGGTGATCCCTGTTCTCTACGTCCAGTCTGTCAGATTCCATGGTGATCCCTGTTCTCTATGTCCAGCCTGTCAGAATCCATGGTGATCCCTGTTCTCTATGTCCAGTCTGTCAGATTCCATGGTGATCCCTGTTCTCTATGTCCAGTCTGTCAGATTCCATGGTGATCCCTGTTCTCCACGTCCAGTCTGTCAGATTCAATGGTGATCCCTGTTCTCTATGTCCAGCCTGTCAGATTCAATGGTGATCCCTGTTCTCTATGTCCAGTCTGTCAGATTCCATGGTGATCCCTGTTCTCTATGTCCAGCCTGTCAGATTCCATGGTGATCCCTGTTCTCTATGTCCAGTCTGTCAGATTCCATGGTGATCCCTGTTCTCTATGTCCAGCCTGTCAGATTCCATGGTGATCCCTGTTCTCTATGTCCAGCCTGTCAGATTCCATGGTGATCCCTGTTCTCTATGTCCAGTCTGTCAGATTCCATGTTGATCCCTGTTCTCTATGTCCAGCCTGTCAGATTCCATGGTGATCCCTGTTCTCTATGTCCAGTCTGTCAGATTCCATGGTGATCCCTGTTCTCTATGTCCAGCCTGTCAGATTCCATGGTGATCCCTGTTCTCTATGTCCAGCCTGTCAGATTCCATGGTGATCCCTGTTCTCTATGTCCAGTCTGTCAGATTCCATGGTGATCCCTGTTCTCTATGTCCAGCCTGTTAGATTCCATGGTGATCCCTGTTCTCTATGTCCAGCCTGTTAGATTCCATGGTGATCCCTGTTCTCTACGTCCAGTCTGTCAGATTCCATGGTGATCCCTGTTCTCTATGTCCAGTCTGTCAGATTCCATGGTGATCCCTGTTCTCTATGTCCAGTCTGTCAGATTCCATGGTGATCCCTGTTCTCTATGTCCAGCCTGTCAGATTCCATGGTGATCCCTGTTCTCTATGTCCAGTCTGTCAGATTCCATGGTGATCCCTGTTCTCTATGTCCAGCCTGTCAGATTCCATGGTGATCCCTGTTCTCTATGTCCAGTCTGTCAGATTCCATCGTGATCCCTGTTCTCTATGTCCAGCCTGTCAGATTCCATGGTGATCCCTGTTCTCTATGTCCAGCCTGTCAGATTCCATGGTGATCCCTGTTCTCTATGTCCAGCCTGTCAGATTCCATGGTGATCCCTGTTCTCTATGTCCAGCCTGTCAGATTCCATGGTGATCCCTGTTCTCTATGTCCAGCCTGTAAGATTCCATGGTGATCCCTGTTCTCTATGTCCAGTCTGTTAGATTCCATGGTGATCCCTGTTCTCTATGTCCAGTCTGTTAGATTCCATGGTGATCTCTGTTCTCTATGTCCAGTCTGTCAAATTCCATGGTGATCCCTGTTCTCTATGTCCAGTCTGTTAGATTCCATGGTGATCCCTGTTCTCTATGTCCAGTCTGTTAGATTCCATGGTGATCCCTGTTCTCTATGTCCAGTCTGTCAGATTCCATGGTGATCCCTGTTCTCTATGTCCAGTCTGTCAGATTCCATGGTGATCCCTGTTCTCTATGTCCAGTCTGTTAGATTCCATGGTGATCCCTGTTCTCTATGTCCAGTCTGTTAGATTCCATGGTGATCCCTGTTCTCTATGTCCAGTCTGTCAGATTCCATGGTGATCCCTGTTCTCTACGTCCAGTCTGTCAGATTCCATGGTGATCCCTGTTCTCTATGTCCAGCCTGTTAGATTCCATGGTGATCCCTGTTCTCTACGTCCAGTCTGTCAGATTCCATGGTGATCCCTGTTCTCTATGTCCAGCCTGTCAGATTCCATGGTGATCCCTGTTCTCTATGTCCAGCCTGTCAGATTCCATGGTGATCCCTGTTCTCTATGTCCAGTCTGTTAGATTCCATGGTGATCCCTGTTCTCTATGTCCAGTCTGTTAGATTCCATGGTGATCTCTGTTCTCTATGTCCAGTCTGTCAGATTCCATGGTGATCCCTGTTCTCTATGTCCAGTCTGTTAGATTCCATGGTGATCCCTGTTCTCTATGTCCAGTCTGTTAGATTCCATGGTGATCCCTGTTCTCTATGTCCTGTCTGTCAGATTCCATGGTGATCCCTGTTCTCTACGTCCAGTCTGTCAGATTCCATGGTGATCCCTGTTCTCTATGTCCAGTCTGTCAGATTCCATGGTGATCCCTGTTCTCTACGTCCAGTCTGTCTGATTCCATGGTCATCCCTGTTCTCTATGTCCAGCCTGTCAGATTCCATGGTGATCCCTGTTCTCTATGTCCAGTCTATCAGATTCCATGGTGATCCCTGTTCTCTATGTCCAGCCTGTCAGATTCCATGGTGATCCCTGTTCTCTATGTCCAGCCTGTCAGATTCCATGGTGATCCCTGTTCTCTACGTCCAGTCTGTCTGATTCCATGGTGATCCCTGTTCTCTATGTCCAGCCTGTCAGATTCCATGGTGATCCCTGTTCTCTATGTCCAGTCTGTCAGATTCCATGGTGATCCCTGTTCTCTATGTCCAGCCTGTCAGATTCCATGGTGATCCCTGTTCTCTATGTCCAGCCTGTCAGATTCATGGTGATCCCTGTTCTCTATGTCCAGCCTGTCAGATTCCATGGTGATCCCTGTTCTCTACGTCCAGTCTGTCTGATTCCATGGTGATCCCTGTTCTCTATGTCCAGCCTGTCAGATTCCATGTTGATCCCTGTTCTCTATGTCAGTCTGTCAGATTCCATGGTGATCCCTGTTCTCTATGTCCAGCCTGTCAGATTCCATGGTGATCCCTGTTCTCTATGTCCAGCCTGTCAGATTCCATGGTGATCCCTGTTCTCTATGTCCAGTCTGTCAGATTCCATGGTGATCCCTGTTCTCTATGTCCAGCCTGTCAGATTCCATGGTGATCCCTGTTCTCTATGTCCAGTCTGTCAGATTCCATGGTGATCCCTGTTCTCTATGTCCAGTCTGTCAGATTTCATGGTGATCCCTGTTCTCCATGTCCAGTCTGTCACATTCCATGGTGATCCCTGTTCTCTATGTCCAGTCTGTCAGATTCCATGGTGATCCCTGTTCTCTATGTCCAGTCTGTCAGATTCCATGGTGATCCCTGTTCTCTATGTCCAGTCTGTCAGATTCCATGGTGATCCCTGTTCTCTATGTCCAGTCTGTCAGATTCCATGGTGATCCCTGTTCTCTACGTC
Source organism: Eledone cirrhosa (assembly GCA_964016885.1). Classification (NCBI taxonomy): domain Eukaryota; kingdom Metazoa; phylum Mollusca; class Cephalopoda; order Octopoda; family Eledonidae; genus Eledone; species Eledone cirrhosa. The sequence continues at coordinate 41,277,924 of OZ024755.1, forward strand.
CAGTCTGTCAGATTCCATGGTGATCCCTGTTCTCTATGTCCAGCCTGTCAGATTCCATGGTGATCCCTGTTCTCTATGTCCAGCCTGTCAGATTCCATGGTGATCCCTGTTCTCTATGTCCAGCCTGTCAGATTCCATGGTGATCCCTGTTCTCTATGTCCAGTCTGTCAGATTCCATGGTGATCCCTGTTCTCTATGTCCAGCCTGTCAGATTCCATGGTGATCCCTGTTCTCTATGTCCAGCCTGTCAGATTCCATGGTGATCCCTGTTCTCTATGTCCAGCCTGTCAGATTCCATGGTGATCCCTGTTCTCTATGTCCAGCCTGTCAGATTCCATGGTGATCCCTGTTCTCTATGTCCAGTCTGTCAGATTCCATGGTGATCCCTGTTCTCTATGTCCAGCCTGTCAGATTCCATGGTGATCCCTGTTCTCTATGTCCAGCCTGTCAGATTCCATGGTGATCCCTGTTCTCTATGTCCAGTCTGTTAGATTCCATGGTGATCCCTGTTCTCTATGTCCAGCCTGTCAGATTCCATGGTGATCCCTCTTCTCTATGTCCAGCCTGTCAGATTCCATGGTGATCCCTGTTCTCTATGTCCAGCCTGTCAGATTCCATGGTGATCCCTGTTCTCTATGTCCAGTCTGTCAGATTCCATGGTGATCCCTGTTCTCTATGTCCAGTCTGTCAGATTTCATGGTGATCCCTGTTCTCCATGTCCAGTCTGTCACATTCCATGGTGATCCCTGTTCTCTATGTCCAGTCTGTCAGATTCCATGGTGATCCCTGTTCTCTATGTCCAGTCTGTCAGATTCCATGGTGATCCCTGTTCTCTATGTCCAGTCTGTCAGATTCCATGGTGATCCCTGTTCTCTATGTCCAGTCTGTCAGATTCCATGGTGATCCCTGTTCTCTACGTCCAGTCTGTCAGATTCCATGGTGATCCCTGTTCTCTATGTCCAGCCTGTCAGATTCCATGGTGATCCCTGTTCTCTATGTCCAGCCTGTCAGATTCCATGGTGATCCCTGTTCTCTATGTCCAGCCTGTCAGATTCCATGGTGATCCCTGTTCTCTATGTCCAGTCTGTCAGATTCCATGGTGATCCCTGTTCTCTATGTCCAGCCTGTCAGATTCCATGGTGATCCCTGTTCTCTATGTCCAGCCTGTCAGATTCCATGGTGATCCCTGTTCTCTATGTCCAGCCTGTCAGATTCCATGGTGATCCCTGTTCTCTATGTCCAGCCTGTCAGATTCCATGGTGATCCCTGTTCTCTATGTCCAGTCTGTCAGATTCCATGGTGATCCCTGTTCTCTATGTCCAGCCTGTCAGATTCCATGGTGATCCCTGTTCTCTATGTCCAGCCTGTCAGATTCCATGGTGATCCCTGTTCTCTATGTCCAGTCTGTTAGATTCCATGGTGATCCCTGTTCTCTATGTCCAGCCTGTCAGATTCCATGGTGATCCCTCTTCTCTATGTCCAGCCTGTCAGATTCCATGGTGATCCCTGTTCTCTATGTCTAGTCTGTCAGATTCCATGGTGATCCCTGTTCTCTATGTCCAGCCTGTCAGATTCCATGGTGATCCCTGTTCTCTATCTCCAGTCTGTCAGATTCCATGGTGATCCCTGTTCTCTATGTCCAGCCTGTTAGATTCCATGGTGATCCCTGTTCTCTACGTCCAGTCTGTCAGATTCCATGGTGATCCCTGTTCTCTATGTCCAGTCTGTCAGATTCCATGGTGATCCGTGTTCTCTATGTCCAGTCTGTCAGATTTCATGGTGATCCCTGTTCTCTATGTCCAGTCTGTCAGATTTCATGGTGATCCCTGTTCTCCATGTCCAGTCTGTCACATTCCATGGTGATCCCTGTTCTCCATGTCCAGTCTGTCAGATTCCATGGTGATCCCTGTTCTCTATGTCCAGCCTGTCAGATTCCATGGTGATCCCTGTTCTCTCTGTCCAGTCTGTCAGATTCCATGGTGATCCCTGTTCTCTATGTCCAGTCTGTCAGATTCCATGGTGATCCCTGTTCTCTATGTCCAGCCTGTCAGATTCCATGGTGATCCCTGTTCTCTATGTCCAGCCTGTCAGATTCCATGGTGATCCCTGTTCTCTATGTCCAGTCTGTCAGATTCCATGGTGATCCCTGTTCTCTATGTCCAGCCTGTCAGATTCCATGGTGATCCCTGTTCTCTATGTCCAGCCTGTCAGATTCCATGGTGATCCCTGTTCTCTATGTCCAGTCGGTCAGATTCCATGGTGATCCCTTTTCTCTATGTCCAGCCTGTCAGATTCCATGGTGATCCCTGTTCTCTATGTCCAGCCTGTCAGATTCCATGGTGATCCCTGTTCTCTATGTCCAGCCTGTCAGATTCCATGGTGATCCCTGTTCTCTATGTCCAGCCTGTCAGATTCCATGGTGATCTCTGTTCTCTATGTCCAGCCTGTCAGATTCCATGGTGATCCCTGTTCTCTATGTCCAGCCTGTCAGATTCCATGGTGATCCCTGTTCTCTATGTCCAGCCCTGTCAGATTCCATGGTGATCCCTGTTCTCTATGTCCAGTCTGTCAGATTCCATGGTGATCCCTGTTCTCTATGTCCAGCCTGTCAGATTCCATGGTGATCCCTGTTCTCTATGTCCAGCCTGTCAGATTCCATGGTGATCCCTGTTCTCTATGTCCAGCCTGTCAGATTCCATGGTGATCCCTGTTCTCTATGTCCAGCCTGTCAGATTCCATGGTGATCCCTGTTCTCTATGTCCAGTCTGTCAGATTCCATGGTGATCCCTGTTCTCTATGTCCAGCCTGTCAGATTCCATGGTGATCCCTGTTCTCTATGTCCAGCCTGTCAGATTCCATGGTGATCCCTGTTCTCTATGTCCAGTCTGTTAGATTCCATGGTGATCCCTGTTCTCTATGTCCAGTCTGTTAGATTCCATGGTGATCCCTGTTCTCTATGTCCAGTCTGTCAGATTCCATGGTGATCCCTGTTCTCTATGTCCAGTCTGTTAGATTCCATGGTGATCCCTGTTCTCTATGTCCAGTCTGTTAGATTCCATGGTGATCCCTGTTCTCTATGTCCAGTCTGTCAGATTCCATGGTGATCCCTGTTCTCTACGTCCAGTCTGTCAGATTCCATGGTGATCCCTGTTCTCTACGTCCAGTCTGTCTGATTCCATGGTGATCCCTGTTCTCTATGTCCAGTCTGTTAGATTCCATGGTGATCCCTGTTCTCTATGTCCAGTCTGTTAGATTCCATGGTGATCCCTGTTCTCTATGTCCAGTCTGTTAGATTCCAAGGTGATCCCTGTTCTCTATGTCCAGCCTGTCAGATTCCATGGTGATCCCTCTTCTCTACGTCCAGTCTGTCAGATTCCATGGTGATCCCTGTTCTCTATGTCCAGTCTGTCAGATTCCATGGTGATCCCTGTTCTCTATGTCCAGTCTGTCAGATTTCATGGTGATCCCTGTTCTCTATGTCCAGTCTGTCAGATTCGATGGTGATCCCTGTTCTCCATGTCCAGTCTGTCACATTCCATGGTGATCCCTGTTCTCCATGTCCAGTCTGTCAGATTCCATGGTGATCCCTGTTCTCTATGTCCAGTCTGTCAGATTCCATGTTGATCCCTGTTCTCTATGTCCAGTCTGTCAGATTCCATGGTGATCCCTGTTCTCTATGTCCAGTCTGTCAGATTCCATGGTGATCCCTGTTCTCTATGTCCAGTCTGTCAGATTCCATGGTGATCCCTGTTCTCTATGTCCAGCCTGTCAGATTCCATGGTGATCCCTGTTCTCTACGTCCAGTCTGTCAGATTCCATGGTGATCCCTGTTCTCTATGTCCAGCCTGTCAGATTCCATGGTGATCCCTGTTCTCTATGTCCAGTCTGTCAGATTCCATGGTGATCCCTGTTCTCTATGTCCAGCCTGTTAGATTCCATGGTGATCCCTGTTCTCTACGTCCAGTCTGTCAGATTCCATAGTGATCCCTGTTCTCTATGTCCAGTCTGTCAGATTTCATGGTGATCCCTGTTCTCCATGTCCAGTCTGTCACATTCCATGGTGATCCCTGTTCTCCATGTCCAGTCTGTCAGATTCCATGGTGATCCCTGTTCTCTATGTCCAGTCTGTCAGATTCCATGGTGATCCCTGTTCTCTATGTCCAGTCTGTCAGATTCCATGGTGATCCCTGTTCTCTATGTCCAGTCTGTCAGATTTCATGGTGATCCCTGTTCTCTATGTCCAGTCTGTCAGATTTCATGGTGATCCCTGTTCTCCATGTCCAGTCTGTCACATTCCATGGTGATCCCTTTTCTCCATGTCCAGTCTGTCAGATTCCATGGTGATCCCTGTTCTCTATGTCCAGTCTGTCAGATTCCATGGTGATCCCTGTTCTCTATGTCCAGTCTGTCAGATTTCATGGTGATCCCTGTTCTCTATGTCCAGTCTGTCAGATTCCATGGTGATCCCTGTTCTCTATGTCCAGTCTGTCAGATTCCATGGTGATCCCTGTTCTCTATGTCCAGTCTGTCAGATTCCATGGTGATCCCTGTTCTCTATGTCCAGCCTGTCAGATTCCATGGTGATCCCTGTTCTCTATGTCCAGCCTGTCAGATTCCATGGTGATCCCTGTTCTCTATGTCCAGCCTGTCAGATTCCATGGTGATCCATGTTCTCTATGTCCAGCCTGTCAGATTCCATGGTGATCCCTGTTCTCTATGTCCAGCCTGTCAGATTCCATGGTGATCCCTGTTCTCTATGTCCAGCCTGTCAGATTCCATGGTGATCCCTGTTCTCTATGTCCAGTCTGTCAGATTCCATGGTGATCCCTGTTCTCTATGTCCAGCCTGTCAGATTCCATGGTGATCCCTGTTCTCTATGTCCAGCCTGTCAGATTCCATGGTGATCCCTGTTCTCTATGTCCAGTCTGTCAGATTCCATGGTGATCCCTGTTCTCTATGTCCAGCCTGTCAGATTCCATGGTGATCCCTGTTCTCTATGTCCAGCCTGTCAGATTCCATGGTGATCCCTGTTCTCTATGTCCAGTCTGTCAGATTCCATGGTGATCCCTGTTCTCTATGTCCAGCCTGTCAGATTCCATGGTGATCCCTGTTCTCTATGTCCAGCCTGTCAGATTCCATGGTGATCCCTGTTCTCTATGTCCAGTCTGTCAGATTCCATGGTGATCCCTGTTCTCTATGTCCAGTCTGTCAGATTCCATGGTGATCCCTGTTCTCTATGTCCAGTCTGTCAGATTCCATGGTGATCCCTGTTCTCTATGTCCAGTCTGTCAGATTCCATGGTGATCCCTGTTCTCTATGTCCAGCCTGTCAGATTCCATGGTGATCCCTGTTCTCTACGTCCAGTCTGTCAGATTCCATGGTGATCCCTGTTCTCTATGTCCAGCCTGTCAGATTCCATGGTGATCCCTGTTCTCTATGTCCAGTCTGTCAGATTCCATGGTGATCCCTGTTCTCTATGTCCAGCCTGTTAGATTCCATGGTGATCCCTGTTCTCTACGTCCAGTCTGTCAGATTCCATGGTGATCCCTGTTCTCTATGTCCAGTCTGTCAGATTTCATGGTGATCCCTGTTCTCCATGTCCAGTCTGTCACATTCCATGGTGATCCCTGTTCTCCATGTCCAGTCTGTCAGATTCCATGGTGATCCCTGTTCTCTATGTCCAGTCTGTCAGATTCCATGGTGATCCCTGTTCTCTATGTCCAGTCTGTCAGATTCCATGGTGATCCCTGTTCTCTATGTCCAGTCTGTCAGATTTCATGGTGATCCCTGTTCTCTATGTCCAGTCTGTCAGATTTCATGGTGATCCCTGTTCTCCATGTCCAGTCTGTCACATTCCATGGTGATCCCTGTTCTCCATGTCCAGTCTGTCAGATTCCATGGTGATCCCTGTTCTCTATGTCCAGTCTGTCAGATTCCATGGTGATCCCTGTTCTCTATGTCCAGTCTGTCAGATTCCATGGTGATCCCTGTTCTCTATGTCCAGTCTGTCAGATTCCATGGTGATCCCTGTTCTCTATGTCCAGTCTGTCAGATTCCATGGTGATCCCTGTTCTCTATGTCCAGTCTGTCAGATTCCATGGTGATCCCTGTTCTCTATGTCCAGCCTGTCAGATTCCATGGTGATCCCTGTTCTCTATGTCCAGCCTGTCAGATTCCATGGTGATCCCTGTTCTCTATGTCCAGCCTGTCAGATTCCATGGTGATCCCTGTTCTCTATGTCCAGCCTGTCAGATTCCATGGTGATCCCTGTTCTCTATGTCCAGTCTGTCAGATTCCATGGTGATCCCTGTTCTCTATGTCCAGCCTGTCAGATTCCATGGTGATCCCTGTGTCCAGCCTGTCAGATTCCATGGTGTTCTCTGTGACCAGGCTGCCATTTTCCACCGCAAAACTGGGAGAAGGGCGTCTCACCCGAGGAAATAGCCCCGAGAGGTGGAATGGTTGATGCAGCAGGTAACGCTGGCTATTCCCCAAGACAATGCATACGTTATCATGCTGCTGAGATATGCCACCTAACTGCTGACTCCCTCCCCTTTTATCTTCGACATAAAACTGTCTATTAAAACCTTTAAGTTATGTTCTTATCATCAGCTTAATAATTGTTTCTACGTTTGGCACAAGGCCAGCAATTACCCAGTGAATTACTGGTACTTTATTTTATCGACCCCGTAAGGATGAAAGGCAAAGTTAACCTCGGCAGGATTTGAACTCAGAATGGAAAGGGCTGTAACTCTTTGCGTCAAAGCATGGCGTCCGACCCTCTACCGATACTGAATGATTTCTACTTCAGACATAAGGCTAGTAATTTAAAGGGGAGCGGAAATCGATTAAATTGACCCTAGTGTATTACTGGTACTTTATTTTATCGACCCCGTAAGGATGAAAGGCAAAACTAACTTTGGCGGGATTAACATCAGCTTAATAATGAAAAAGTTAGTTGTGTTAATAAATCTTGATTATTTTCAAAATAATTTGAAAATTGTTGATAGTTTTTAAGTAAGTAATATGGTAACGAATAATATGGCAAGTAATATGGTAACGAATTACTTCCTTCTTTCTCTTTATCTCCTCCGTCCTTTTTGCTCCCCTTGGAAATACACACAACTGGATATAAACATTTCAATTCATAAAACTTAACCTTTCATAATAATAATAATTTTTTTTATTCCCCAGTGATGGATCTCTTCTAACTGACGAAATATTGCTTCAACTGGACAAAACGGTCACTAGATGTAGCCACATGTTAGCATGCAAAAAATGGAATCCTATAGATTGTACTTACAGACAGCGTCCTTGTAACGACACCAACTTTGCTAAAGTGAGGTGTGAAAATGGTAATTCACATCGTTTTCTTTCAATGTGCTAGCGATGAGGATGGTGTTTGTGGTCATAGCAACGAGGGGGGTGTTTGTGGTCATAGCAACGAGGGGGGTGTTTGTGGTCATAGCAACGAGGGAGGTGTTTGTGGTCATGACAACGAGGGAGGTGCTTGTGGTCATGACAACGAGGGTGGTGTTTGTTGTCATAGCGATGAGGGGGTGTTTGTGGTCATGACAACGAGGGAGGTGTTTGTGGTCATGACAACGAGAGTGGTGTTTGTGGTCATAGCGATGAGGGGGTGTTTGTGGTCATGACAACGAGGGAGGTGTTTGTGGTCATGACAACGAGAGTGGTGTTTGTGGTCATAGCGATGAGGGGGTGTTTGTGGTCATGACAACGAGGGTGGTGCTTGTGGTCATAGCGATGAGGATGGTGTTAAACATGGGGTCGATAAATAAAGTACTAGTAATGTACTGGGATAATTGCTGGCCTTGTGCCAAAAGTAGAAACTATTATTATTATTATTGTTGTTGATGATGATGATTTCTATCAATTCTGTCTTCCATTTGTCTAGAAATATATCGTGTGGCCGGTGGAGGAAAATCTTATGGAGAATTTCACCTAAAACTAGGTGGAATATGGGGTCGAGTGTGTTCAAGTAAGTTCAATCAATATGGAGCAAAACTTGCCTGCAACACACTTGGATTTGAGTAAGTTCCTTTAGAATCTTTGTTTTATAAATATTTTATGACTATTTCATTTCAGGTTTTATTAAATACTAGCTGAGGTACCCGGCTTCGCCCGGGAGAACAGTTAAGAGAAGACAGATAAAAGAGAAAACGACTGTATTGGATGTGGTGTCTGGTATGAGGTGAGACCCTAATGTGTGTGTGAGTGTGTGAGAGAGAGACACGAAAAAAAAAAACAATCATAAAACTTCCTTATTAGGCTGGGGGAGTAAACTGCCGATTAAATGGTAGCATTGGCCTTGGATTTTAAATGTTGTGAAATAACCATAGTCAGTGTGATCTTTTACAGCTCCAAAGGACGACACCTGAAACACAGCAATATACCACATAACATTGCTTCTGAAGTGTTGCTTCGTTAGTATGGTCTGTAAGCACTATATGGATAAAAGCTGGAGGGTAGATTAATTTCAAATAGTATCAATTTTTCTTTGTTCTGTAAAATCAAAGACTGTAAAATAACTTTATAAAAGCTAACGCAATTGTTGAACCTTCAACTGATACTTTTGTGGGACTCTCTCTCTCTCTCTCTCTCTCTCTCTCTCTCTCTCTCTCTCTCTCTCTCTCTCTCTCTCTCTCTCTCTCTCTCTTCTCTCTTTAGATGTGTGTGTGTGTGGTTTTCGTGTGATGCAACTAGACAACCAACCAACTAACCAATAAACATCTCTCTTTCATATTATGTATAGATTTTATCTATATGTTGATTCAGGTTCTTGCCCATAACTTCAATTTTTGTTTAACACTGTTTGTCCAGCCATAAGATTTTGACCAAGGTGTTAGTGAAGAGGTTGGCGCTTGTCGACGAGGATTTGGTTGGGGAGCGCAAACTTGCATAATCCCAACCAAGTCCATACACGATAGCTTCCACCGCGTGCAATACACCACAGAGTTGGTAGGATGTAAACCTGGATTCGGTGGGGCTCTGATCAATTTAGATCAATCGAAAACTTTCGATAGGGTCGACCACCGATACCTGGAGGCTGTCCTCAAGGCAACTGGCTTCGTCCTGTCTTCAGAAGCCCGACCACTGAACTGCACTGCGGCATCTGCTCGGTGGTCAAGGTTAATGGCCACCTTTCAGAACCGTTTCAACTCTCCCGATCGGTCCGTCAACGGTGCCCTCTCTCCTCCCTTCTGTACATATTGACTCTTGAGCTTTTACTGCAGGAGCTGGAGCTGTTGCAGGATATCCTGTTCGTACCGGGACCCGGAAAGGCTATTTCGGCTTATGTGGACGACATCACCGTGATGGTGTCGGACATGTCGGAAATCGAGGTGGCCGGCACTTCTTGGAGGAATATGAAATATTGATGAGAGCAAAACTAAACCCAGAAAAGTCAGTGGGCTTGCAACTCGGCACCTGGTGAGGCAAGTTCATGCCATCCAACAGCGTCATCAGGCAGACCGGTAAAGTTGTATTGGGTTTAGTTCGGACCAGACCTCCAGGTGGATAAGAACTAGGACGAGATTACGATCAGGGTAACCACACTCACCCAGAAATGGGCCGAGGGAAGCTGTCCAGATATGCTGTCTAAACGGTGAACATGTGTGCTCGCTGATTGTGAGACAGGCCTTCCGCAGCTCATCCCATTGACTGAGCTGCGGTCCTGGGTCAAGAAGAGACCGAGACTGGGCGCCTGGCATCTGGACTGTTGCTAGGCGCTCACTGCCTTCTACCAAGCAGGCAATGCGGTCAGTGGAACTTCCACTCTCGAGTTCTACAGAGGATTAGTGGTGGGCAAGTGCGACGACGCACTCGGAGAGTCTCTGGGCGTCGACGAAGTCGAATTGACCAGTCTCTCCCGGAGGACTTTTAAGCCGGGAACTATGGATAATTTCCAGAAATCCCTCGCTTGGCAGTGCTACCGGGAGGGGGGGCACTGCCGGTTCAAGATAAGCTCTACAGGCACAGAAGTGCTGTCAGACGGAGCTCCCCGAAATGCACGCAGATGCGATGATTGATATATATATATTGTGAAGGCGTGTGGCTGAGTGGTTAGAGAATTGGATTCACAATTTTGAGGTTGTGAGTTCGTTTCCTGGACCAGGCGATGCGTTATGTCCTTGAGCAAGACACTTTATTTCACGTTGCTCCTTCTACCTGGAGTTGCGACCGATAGATAGTATTAGCAACTGGAAAGACCAACGGAAACATTGTTTCCTCGGTCCGATTTGACGAAAGTCGATCGTTAAAATATAAATACATAAACGGAGAAAGCTATTAGCGATACTCCGACCAATTTCCATCTCACTCAAAAAAACATTAGGAAATACCGGAGTATATTCCCAATTATACGTTTGGGGTGCTAACTATATTGTATTGTGTGGATAATCGGCTGTATTATTTTTATATATATATATATATATATAAGGCTTTCTCTGTTAATGTATTAAATATTATATATATATATGCATGCATGTATGTGTGTATGTGTTTTTTTTCTCTCTCTTCTGGAGTTTATTATTACTAATCTTTGACGAGCGTGTTATTCCCCCCCCCCCCCGGACATTAATTTCAATGGCTTACATTTTCTAATACGATAGTTTGCTTTCTACTTCTTGCCTTTTCTTTTCCTTTGTTTCATTCACGAGATGTTCGTGCTATTAAAATTACAACACTTTCTCCCTGACGTCACATAAAATTCTGTGTGTACTTGTTATAGCTTAATTGCTATAAGTTACTGTTTTGTCTTGTCTCTCACACCAATGGACAGGGCTTTGGCTTGTGCCAGATGCTGTGACCCCGGGTGGACCAGCAGTACCGTTGGTAGGGGTCGAAATACCAAAGTCCATCTCAACAGCCAATGATCCTAGAGTCCTGTTTCTTTCGTTTGTATATTTAATTTTAAAAATTATTTTTTAAGGTTGCGTCTTTAAAAAATTATTTCTCGTTTTGGCTTGTTTTCATTCGTTGCCTTGTCATCTCTTTGTTAATTTCTCTAAGTTTATCATATATATATATATATACGTACATACTTACATATATGTGTATATATATGTGTGTGTGTGTGTATATATTCATATACATATATAATATACTGTTACTTTCAGGGAAGGTGTACTGTCAACAGATTTGTATAAGACATCAGTAAAACGCAGCTGGCTCTCTAATGTGCAGTGTGCACCTAGTGCGAAGTATTTCCAAGAATGTTCAAGTAGTCCAGCTAATTCGTGTGCCAAGAAAATTGGTATCAGATGCTTTGACTGTGAGTATGACCAAGATACAATCTGACAGACTCTTTAACTAATTTTTATCGTTTTAACATTTTCATAACGATATTTCTAATAAAAGACACTGCCTATTTCTGGTGTCAATGGCTTTGATATCAAAAGCGCTAAACCTTTGTTACCATGTTTTTAAGTATAACTTAAAACAATTCCGCAAGATTGGAACGTCGGCAGCCCGTCTGAGGAAGGATATCCGCGAGGTGGAGAAGCTTTTGCAACGGGTGTCGTTGGTCATTGTCCGCGGGAATGCTATTGCGGTCTTGTCCGCGAGGCGCAGCCACTTTACCACCGCGCCCTAGGCTTAGACCCCAATTATCCCCCCCCCCCATTCCTTGCCATTTCTTCCCGTTTTTTTCCTCTTTTTTCTTTCTATTTTCCTATTTTACATTCCATTCTTTCTTCTCAATCTAAATTTTCTTTTTTTCTTCCTCTATTAAACTGTAGTTACATGATATATACCATAAATAAAATTAATTTATATGTTGTTAAATTATATTTTGATTTATAAATGCTGTGTATTATTTTGGTGGATTGGCAGTATCGGTAGAGGGTCGGACGCCATGCTTTGAAGCATAGAGTTATGGCCCTTGCCATTCTGAGTTCAAATCCCGCCGAGGTTAACTTTGCCTTTCATCCTTACGGGGTCGATAAAATAAAGTACCAGTAATGCACTGGGTAATTGCAGGCCTTGTGCCAAAAGTAGAAACAATTATTTTAATATTTTGTAAAAATTGTCAACAATTTGTAATGTTAAACAACTGAATAAAAACTATAAATATTATATAAAATGATATAAAATTGTGATGGAAGGTTTTTAGATAAATATAAACAATTACAAACAATTTTGTATCATAGAACGAAGAGCAGTTTCAGACGGTTTGGTATAAAAATTGTTAATATGAGTACTACTCGGCTATCGTTGGTTCTCAGTCTGGAAAGACCATGCTTAATGCACCTGGAGTTATGTCTAGTCTCTGGCATCGTTGCTGTGACTGTGCAGCTGATGCGTGAGTAACAACCTTTGTTGCACTTGGTGCAGATAAATGTGGAATCCTGGGTTGATAACTCAGTCATATATCAATCATATTCATAGTCTTGAGGGCTCTCAGGTGCACAGGATTAGGCACAACATCCCCCCTCTCTCTCCATTTCACACTATCTCCTCAACCTAACTCATCTTTTCCACTATTTTGCTTCCTGGCTATTCTTTGGTGGTGCCCAAGCATCCCTTTGGTGGTTTTTCAAAATCATTTTCTTGATGCTGTGTCCGTGCACGTCCATAAATGCAACGGGTAGGGCGCTATTGAATCGTGTTACAGTAGACGTAGCATGGCCGAATGGTTAAAACGTTGGTTTTGCAATTATTAGATCTCCGGTTTTGATCCCACTACATGTCATCTTGGGCAGGTGTTATGTACGATAGTCTTGGCTTGACCCTTGTCAGTGAAATTGGAAAGACGAAATTTCATCGCTGGATTTTACCCAAAATTCAAACGTCCAGATTTGTCACATACTCTTTCACATTGAATCCCTCTGCCAACTTCGTTAAGAGTACACGTTTATATGGGATGTTCACGTGTATGTGGGATGTTCAGAATGATCCAGGGATCAAACCCACATTACAATTGAGTGACCAACCTGTAATCAAATTATGTGTAATGCGCTTATCTTATTGTTGTTGTTGTTTTTCCAGTAAAGGTTAGACTGGCGTCTGGTTCTCACCCTAATATGGGAAGAGTGGAGGTTTTATTTAATGGATACTGGGGAGGAATTTGTTTTGCGAATGCTAAGAACATTGAACCGGTTTTGGCTCGAATGCTGGGTTATCAGTAAGTAGCCGAATTATGCTTTCTTTTCGTTGTTTTTTGTTTGTCTTTTTAAGTCGGGGAAGAAATGACAGCACCTATAACTCTCTTCGGGGCCTCTAATAATCACTGTCAGAAAGGGAGGTGATTACTCTCAGTGTGGCAACAGACCTCACCAGAATATTTCCAACAGGGTGGACATCTGTCAATCAAAATCAGATTATTTCTACCAAATAAGTCAATCAATAAGCTTCCAATCACTTTCTGTCAATTGAATTTCAGCTTGCCCAAGGTGTGACACGGTGGGGCCGAACCTGAAAATACGTAGTTACCAACAACATTCCCACCTCTGTTCTGTCCTACACCAAGATGGTGTAGGACAGAACAAAGGAAAGACACAAAATAAAAACCAATCACTGAGGCGTTCACAAATGTGTGACAAAAGATATTTGACAATATATTAAACAGTCGGTGGTGTTTATGGGTAGGTATGAAACATTGGTTCAGAGCCCGAAAGAACTTCCCGAGGAAGTTGGTCTGTATGTTCCATGGGTAAATGGTATTGTACCACGTCACAAGTCTATTGCAGGACCTGCGATGGTTATGGCAGTTTACCGCCCTGGTGATTTCGATAGTATTCTTGTTGGAGGAGGGCGGGGCATGCGTAAGAGCACTTGGTTATTCATGGCCGTAGTGATGGTATGATTCAGACCAGGGTGTGTCTGGTATGTTGGGTGGTAATGCTGATGGTCGATCATATAACTATAATCCACGTTCGTCACGCTCATAGGGAACTGTCGGTTAGAAGTCCTTTTGCGGGTTGGCGTACAGCTGTGGTGTAGAGAGGTGCCACAGGGTTCGGCCCCCGGGGTACCTGCAAGTCTGGTGCTATCTCTATGGCTTCCATCGTCGCCATGACCAGTTGGTCTGTTATTGTTATACATCTGTTATCTACCAGGGGACCTATCCAGATCATCTCTTCTGCTTTTGTCTCTATTGATACCCTCCCTTTTGTCTGTGGCCATGCTAGTGCTGCAGTGGTGGGTTCAAGGCATCTAGTCAGTCTAAGGGGATTGTATGTGGTGTTGGTATTTATTACGGTGGGTGCAGTGGGCGGGCATGACCTCTGTGGTAGCCGGTACTGCCTTTAGTACGTCGGCCAATATGCTCACCCACACCATCGGTGGTGGGCACAGTGGTTATGGCCAAGAGGTTGGGGTTTGGCGCACGAGAACTATCAACTCTGCAGCAGGTGATACGGTCCTTGTGACCAACCCTGACCACAATTTAACTTAGACCAAAGTCTCCAATGGAGGGCGAGGGGCGTATAAGCTCGACAAACAAATATAAGAGATTTGATCACTTTAACTATATTTTTATTGATAAGTCCCGTATGTTACTGACGAACAACTTCTTTTCTTTTTCTCTGTTTAATATATATATGTGTGTGTTTCCGATCCTCCCTGCCCATCCATTCAATCTTTCTTATTTTTAATTCTTTCTTCTGATGAAGGACTAGCGTCCGAAACGTTAAGACCCTCTTCCTTCTATTTCAAGCATTAAACAAATTTATTCCTTCCATATACTGTACCGATTGTGTTGTTATTTCTGTTTACCTTTTACACACACACACACACACACACACACACACACACATATATATATATATATATATATATATATATATATATATGATACCATTTTATCAATTCATTAATTATTTATAGCACAAATCCCCTTTAACGATGTCTAAACAGCTTACAAATAAGCCCCATCTCAACCTAGTATAACCTACCTCCCTTATGTCTCCCCTCCTTCCTTTCCACTCACTCTCCAGTGACAAACTGATGACCAGCAGAAACCCCCCTACCCCTAGTACAACACACCACTCATTCATGTCCCATCACACACGGCCCTACCACATCCACACCACACACTGCACCTCCGCCTCACCATGTTCACACCAACATGTCTATGACAAGCCAAAACACTACAACCCCACAACTCACATCAACCATCGCTCCCCACCATCACCTCGTCACTATACCCCCCCCCCCCCACCTATCACACATGCCAAAGCATTCCTCATAGCTAATCCACCAATCAAAACAACATAAATTGACCACCATATGAACGCGAAACTTTACAGACATTTCTATGCTTTATATGTTCATTCTGGCATTACCACAGCAGAGGTCCGACGAGCTTTTGATTCCAGAGTCGGGTCAGATCGATACAGATCGAACCTTGGGCTGATCAATAGCGAAACGCGCGTGACCAATCAATAAACGTAATGAAGGCTTAACAAATCATCCTTGTATTATTATATCACACTCTATTTAGCTCCACACCTCACCACAGACGTGAACTTAAACATCCAGTGCTCACCTGGGTGAACCTACAGTAACTTCACGTTACACTCCCTGGATATATATATATATATATATATATATATATATATATATATATATATATATATATATATATATATATATATATATATATATATTAGTTGTGTATAATGGTAGCTATGGTGCTTGCATAGGCGGTATGCCAAAATTAGCACTCGATGTTCAGCAGAGTAGAGTGTAGTTAGTATAAAGAAAACGAAAAATCAGTGATGCATCTGGACTTAATTTATTGCGTGTTACAATTGTTTCGCCGGCAGGTAGCTCGAGTCATGGTCCTTGTATGGATCTGGCTGATTTTACTTCTGCGGGTTCTTTCAGACACGGGTATTTCGTTTGGAGCAAATTGTGATAAAATTTGCTCCAAACGAAATATCCGTGTCTGAAAGAACCTGCAGAAGTAGAATCAGCCAGATCCATACAAGGACCATGACTCGAGCTACCTGCCGGCGAAACAATTGTAACACGCAATAAATTAAGTCCAGATGCATCACTGATTTTTCGTTTTCTTTATACTATATATATATATATATATATGCCATCATACGTTTCTGAGCATTGTTTTATTTTTATGTAGATTCAGTTAATATTGCTGTCTATGAAGGACATACTGGGCGGTTCTGTCCCCCCGGTCTCTTATAGGTTGTTCACATACGTTGTACAAAAATTTAGGCGAACGTCGTAGTTCGTTGATCTTCATTTTCCTTTCAGTGCTACGTTTCCACATCACCAACCCTTTATTTTGATATAATTCTAGATCCGGTAAAATATATCCAGTAACAGCCACACTGCCACTTCTGAAATATACAAGTTGTGAAGGAAACGAGATTTCGTTAGCTCAATGTCCAAGTTTAATTTGGAGTACAAGTTGTCCAAAAAATCAAATCATTGGCATAACTCTTTCAAAAGGTAAGATATTGTTTATAGTATTTATAGTGGGAGAGTTGTCGTTTATGTTGAGTACTATTGTTGTTTTAGGCGGCAAATTGAGTCATGAGATTGTCAGATAGAATCCCGTCGAGGTCAACTTTGTCTGTCGTCTTTTCCAGAATTATGTAGTATGTATGTATGTATGGAGAGTTAGTTAAAGAAAAACGACCGCCACATAAACCAAAAAAGAGGTATAAGGATTCCTTGAAAGCCTCTTTGAAAGACGCTAACATCTCTGCTGATACATGGGAAAATGTTGCTGCTGATCGTAATAAATGGAGAAAGACTGTATTTGAGGGGAAAGTTGCCTTTGAGGCATATAGAACCGCATACGAGAAAGTTAAGCGGGATGTGAGGAAGGGCATTACTGCTGCATTTCCAGATAGTGAAGGTCCTCCTATGGCGCTGACATGCAGCGTCTGTGCGAGACTCTGCCTCAGCAAAGCTGGACTCGAAAGTCATCTTCGCAGTCATAAAGTGAGACCAGTGGTTGACTACCATGCTTGCCAAGCATGTGGTAGAGAATGTAAATCAGCAGGAGGGCTCAAACGACATTCAAAAGTACATGAACTCCAACCACAGCCGGCTATTCCCAGTGAATGTTTTGGTTGCCGACTCTGTGCAACACATTTTAGATCATTGGCTGGGCTAAAAATCTACATTCGATTGCAGCACCATTAATTGTTAATATATATGTGTGTATATGTATGTATGTGTGTGTGAGTGTATATGTATATGTATATATGTATACATGTATATATGTGTTTATATATATATATATATATATATATATATATATATATATGAAAAAGTATGACGCCGACGGCAGAGCTCAAGCCGTTTTGACGGCTATTTCTGGACTCTAGAAATAACCGTCGAAATGGCTTGAGCTCTGCCGTCGGGGTCATACTTTTTCCTATTTCCCACTCTACTACTCTAAGTATTGAGTACTCTGGTGCGTTATGGTCCATCTGGTTCCTTACCACATTTCCTTTGTTATATATATATACGTCCTCATCAGACAAAATATAATGATACATGACATACCCTGAGATGTTAAATGGTTAAGATTTAATCAAGGTAGTGATTAACCTAAGAGAAAACTCAACATTTATACCCTAATAATGAGAAAATGCGAAAACGTAATAAATTCAATAGAGAATGTGTGAGTAAGAAAGACGTTGGATAATGTGACAGCTATAGAGATTTTAAAATGTAGGATACTACAAGTTATGGTTATCTAGGAAAACATCTCATGGATTATAACTGTCCATGAGGGCCGCTGAAAGAGGATTTAAAGAGAGGGAAAGATAAAGGGGAGTAATATATGCAGAAAGAAATTTTTTCCCCAAAGCTAAACGGTTAAGTTTCAAAATATTTAATTTATGTTATTTTAAGGGTGAAGAATCAAGATTTTAGGTTTTTTTTAAAGTTGCTGGTTATTTATATTTATTAATTTTATAAATTCTATAAGTGTGTTAACATTTCTAAACTTCTGAATTTTATGAGGATAAAATTTAAAGGATTTACCTGGCCAGCGAAAGGAAAATTTACACTGTTGAATATTTTCCTAAATGTAATCTTTAACGAAGATTACCTATAAAAATGTCAACATTTTCGGTATGTAAAGCTTATGAAGTACTTATTGTTAGAAATATTTAAATAACGATTAGGTATATAGAGATATATTAATGAGCCAGTATATTTTAGGTAACTGATAAACGAATATAAAATAATAGA
Source organism: Eledone cirrhosa (assembly GCA_964016885.1). Lineage (NCBI taxonomy): Eukaryota > Metazoa > Mollusca > Cephalopoda > Octopoda > Eledonidae > Eledone > Eledone cirrhosa. The sequence goes on from OZ024755.1 coordinate 41,296,122, forward strand.
TTCAAACATGCTAAAGTTAAATAGATACATATATATAGTACATATGCATGAATTATTCACAGTTCAAAATAAATAATAATCTAAAAATCTAGAAGTTATCTAAAAATTATGTATAGAGAGATACAGAGAGGTATATATAGATATATATTAAGTATTAGTGATACTTTAGGTAAATTATAACGATTATAATCTTATATAATAGATTTCAACGTGTTACAGTTAAATACATACATATATATAAGAAAAATAATAATAAATGCATGGATAATTCAGAGTTCAAAATAAGGTCCGTAATAATTTACAGGCTGGATATTTGCTCTATATTTGGATCATGGATAGAAAAATAAGGTAGGTATATTTAAAAACTTACAAAAAGATGATTACATACATATTATAAATAAAAAATGTAAACACATGTTTAACACAGTTAAAAATAAGTTCCGTAAAAATATATAGGATCTCGATTGTACAGAGCGCGCAGTTATTTGATATACTAGAGTTGCGGTAAACTCCACAATTCCGAAGTTTTGTCCAAAAAATGGAGCATTTTAAATTCCTCTCTTTTAATGACCATATGAGCTGTGATAAAGAAGTGGATGATTTCCTCTTGGAGTTCGAGAATGAGCATTTATGGTTCGCAAATCTGGCTTTAAATGTAGAAGTCGATCCTATGTAGTTGTATGCGTTGTGATCAGTTTTTACGGTGCATTTATAAACCAAATTACTATCTAGACAATTATTTTGCAGAGGGCAGTCAGTTTTATTTCTACAATTACATTTTGGTTTAGTATCATTTATGTTAACGCTATTATTAAGATCATTATGCTGGTTTTGTTTTAGAATTTTAGTGTTTAATTTGGCAATGTTTTGGGCCATGTTCATAGTTGTAGAATACGAGAATTTAATGGTGTGTCTATTAAAAATGGAATGGTATTTATATTGAGTAGGGAAAGAGGTGTCCAAAGCATTAAAGAATAATTTTGCAATTGGTGTTCTAACTGCGACCGAAACAGGGGGGGGGGGCGAACCATATGACTGATTTAGTTCTAGTTCTTTTCCTCAAATTTTTTTGCGTATGGGTGTTTGAATTATAATTATTAGAGTTTCTCTTATATATGTTATTATTTTCTACATATTCTATATTATTCACATATCCTGCTCTTTTTAACGCGTTGTTGTAGTATTCATCGTTTTCATCAAATATAGATTTATTGGCTGATATTTTATTAATTCGTTTTTGCACACTATTTACTATAGCTTTTTTTTTTACAGATTTAGGGTGATTGGAATGGTTACTAACATAGTTTAAGTTTTCATTGGGCTTATGAAAAAGGTAATAGAAGCCAGTGTTTAAGTTAAACGTAACGTCTAGGAAATTAACTATTTTGGTACCATTTTCTACAGAACTTAATACACTTATAGAATTTATAAAATTAATAAATATAAATAACCAGCAACTTTTAAAAAAACCTAAAATCTTGATTCTTCACCCTTAAAATAACATAAATTAAATATTTTGAAACTTAACCGTTTAGTTTTGGGGAAAAAAATCTCTTTCTGCATATATTACTCCCCTTTATCTTTCCCTCTCTTTAAATCCTCTTTCAGCTGACTTCATGGACAGTTATAATCCATGAGATGTTTTCCTAGATAACCATAACTTGTAGTATCCTACATTTTAAAATCTCTATAGCTGTCACATTATCCAACGTCTTTCTTACTCACACATTCTCTATTGAATTTATTACGTTTTCGCATTTTCTCATTATTAGGGTATAAATGTTGAGTTTTCTCTTAGGTTAATCACTACCTTGATTAAATCTTAACCATTTAACATCTCAGGGTATGTCATGTATCATTATATTTTGTCTGATGAGGACGTACTATTGTACCTCTGAAATATGTATAATAAAATTTAATTGATCAAAAGAACATCTATTTTATTAATATTTGTATTTTAATATTAATAACTCTGGAAAATATTTTGTTCTGTAGAGTGCTTCCAGTCTACTGTAAAACTCATTATTTGATGTACTCATTGAATCTTGTTTAACTCTTTAATATATATATATATATATGTGTGTGTGTGTGTGTGTGTGTGTATGTGTATATAATATATATATATATATAAACACACACATATATTATGTATATATACATATGCATACATACGTATATAATGTATGTACATGTGTGTGTGTGTGTGTATATATATTCAGATATATAATGTATGTATGTATATATGTGTTTGTGTATATTTATTCATATATATATTGTATGTACATATATGTGTGTGTACATATTCATATATATAATGTCTATATATAATGTGTGTATGTATATCTATTAATATATATAATGTATGTATATATGTGTGTATAATGTTTCATGTTATTTCTAGATATCCGATTATCTACCCACGGCCATAGTCGTGGTAGAGTGGAAATTTTATACAACAATATCTGGGGTGGAATATGTGCCGACCAGTGGACTGAGCAGAACGCAATAGTCACGTGCAAGTCATTGGGATACATGTAAGTAGCATCACACACACACACATATATATATATTGAAAGGATAACAAGGACGATTGGTTACTCCTTCATTGCATTTATTGGTAGGTGACGCGCGTCATATATATATATATATATATATATATATATAGGAACGAGTAGGACCCCGACGGCTGAGCTCAGCCGTCGGGGTCCTACTCGTTCCTATTACCCACTCTACTACCCTAAGTATTGAGTACTTTGGTGCGTTATGGTCCACCTGGTTCCTTACCACATTTCCTTCGTTATATATATATATATATATATATATATATATATATATATATATATATATATATATATATATAATATATAAGATCAAAAGATAGTTAAAAGAGTTCCATGTATTTTATTATGCGCATTTCAAAAACAAATATCATCATGCAATAACATTTGTATTTTCATCAGATAAAATAGGAAGACATGATATGAAGGTTAAAAACACTTGTGGATAGTGCAGTTTTAAATCAACTGTTGAAAAGTAGTTTTAGATTGATGTGTGATATTGGGAAAAAAAATTTGAGGGGGGGGGGGGGATGAAAAAGAGGAGGAGATGAGAGTAAAAAGAGGAGGAGGAGGAGTATAATGAGGAAGGATGAGATAGGAGGAGAGATGGGTGGTAGAGAGAGAGAGATAGCTTTTATAACTGAGAAACATATATTGTTTTACATAGAGAGGTTGAAAAACCGTTGGAAGATAATGTATAAATTAAAAGAATTTGAAAATTAATGAAGAGAAAAATAATGTAAAGTTAAGGTTTGTATATTGAAGGGTTTAATAATATGTGCGATGAAAAGAAATTGTTAATATGTATTAAGAATAATATTTAAGGGTTTAATAATATGTGCGATGGAAAGAAAATGTTGATATGTATTATTAAAAAAACAAAAGTAATGTAAGTAAGGATATATTGTGAGATGAGCATGAATAAGTTAGATGAAAGTGAGAAAGAAATAACGAATAGAGGATGAATAATCTAACGTCAAAAAAAATGTTTATGATTACGAAGGATTTTTTCAAGGTGATATAAAGTAAGAATATATTGTATTGTGTAATAATTGTTTCTATGTTAGGCACAGTGAGAAAAGGTACAGATTAGGGGTTAGAAATTAAAAGAAAAAGAAAAGAAAAGGAAAAGGAAGAAAGGGGAGTGATAAATAGGAGTGATATAGAATGAGTAACAAGTATTATATAATGTATAATAAATAACTTTGAAATAAGGTAGAAAGATGGGTATATTTTTAAAGAAGTATATATATATATATGTGCCTTTGAGAAAAGGATTCTGAATTGATAAAGTTTAGGATATTAGCTGTATACTTTATGGAAAGTTCTCTGGAATTTATGCAAACAGATAGAAAACAAGTCGGCATAGGTTAATTATAACGTTCGCGAAAATGAAAGTGAATTTTCTGACAAGTGAATGTGTTTTTTTGTTTTTTTTTACAGTGAAATTTACGATACACTCTTTGTTTATTTACAACAGGTCTCTATAGTGATATGGTGTTAATTAGTATTGGGTGTGTGATTATTTTCTCTTATATATATATGTGTGTGGGTGTGTATATGTGTGTATATATATGTGTGTCTGTATGTATATATATATGTGTGTTTGTATATATACATGTGTTTGTGTCATCATCATCGTTTAGATGTTTTTGTAATATCTTGCCAAAGTTGGCACCAACTATAAACAAATTAAGGCCGGGTCATAAGAAGGACAGAGAATGATAAGGGATTTGGGTAAAAACATCTAAACGATGATGATGACACAAACACATATATATATATACAAACACACATATATATATACATACAGACACATATATATACACACATATACACACCCACACATATATATATAAGAGAAAATAATCACACACGCAATACTAATTAACACCATATCACTATAGAGACCTGTTGTAAATTAACAAAGAATGTATCGTAAATTTCACTGTAAAAAATAAAAAAAAAAACACATTCACTTGTCAGAAAATTCACTTTCATTTCGCGAACGTTATAATTAACTTATGCCAACAAGTCAGTGCGTCTATTTATTATAGAATCTAAGTTAGATATAATGGTAAATTTTTCATTTAGACAGAGATTGCAAGTCTTGGATAGAGAACTTTTTGATCTTATATATTATGTATACTCCAGTCCTACAAACTGTAGAGTGCTTCTTATCCGATATCTGCATTGCTTTATTGTACTACAATAAAACTCACCTCCTACATATATATATATACAGAGAGAGAGAGAGAGAGAGAGAGAGAGAGAGAGAGAGAGAGAAACTCTGCTTAAAAAAAAAAATCGAGACATATCTGAGGATCTGGCGATTTCAGAGTCAGGTTCGATCATCATATCGATTGTGCCTCGAGCTGGTCGCCAGAGAAACGATTGTAATATGTCTAATAAATTCTAATTCGTCGCACCGCTGATTCTCCGTTTCTTATGTGATATATATATATATATATATATATATATATATATATATATATATATATATATATATATATATATAGGGAGTGTAACTTGGAGTTACTGCAGGTTCACCCGGGAGAGCACTCGATGTTTAGGTTCACTTCGGTGTTGAGGTGTAGAGCTATACAGAGTGTAATATATTGAAAGGATAACAAGGACGATTAGTTACTCCTTCATTACATTTATTGGTAGGTGACGCGCGTTTCGCCACTGATCAGCTCAAGGTTCGATCTGTATCGATCTTACCCGACTCAATAATCGGCAGCTCGACGGACCCTTTAAAATGCTGTAAGAAAATCTTTTTTTTTATAGCATTTTAAAGGGTCCGTCGAGCTGCCGATTATTGAGAAGGGGAAAATCGATACAGATCGAACCTTGAGCTGATCAGTGGCGAAACGCGCGTCACCTACCAATAAATGTAATGAAGGAGTAACTAATCGTCCTTGTTATCTTATTTCACTATAATACACTGTCTAGCTCTACACCTCAACACCGAAGTGAACCTAAACATCGAGTGCTCACCCGGGTGAACCTGCAGTAACTCCAAGTTACACTCCCTATATATATATATATATATATATATATATATATATATATATATATATATATATATATATATATATCACATAAGAAACGGAGAATCAGCGGTGTGACGAATTAAAATTTATTAGACATATTACAATCGTTTCTCTGGCGACCAGCTCGAAGCACAATCGATATGATGATCGAACCTGACTCTGAAATCGCCAGATCCTCAGATACGTCTCGATTTTTGAAGCAGAGTTTCTCTCTCTATCTATCTCTCTCTCTCTCTCTATATATATATATATATATATATATATATATATATATATATATATATATATATACACTATTTATAAAAGACACCAAAGAATGAATGCATTTTCAAACAAAAACATGTTTCAGCATTAAGCTACTAACCTTCGGTAACGTTTTAATACTCAACTTAATAATATTATTGTTATTATCACTATTATATATATATATATATATATATATATATATATATATATATATATATATATATATATATATATATATATATATATATATACGTATTTTTATATTGAATGATATACGGGATGTTTATGAGAAACATTTGAGAGCCTTTTGCTATGATCTTTTAAGTGGTAACCACAACGCCACACAACTAATCTCAGCAAATACAAATGTGTACATATATGTGTATAATTTCAGCAAATGCAAGTGTATATTATTCAATATATAAATATGTACATACATGAGTATAATGTTCTGTTGGAGCACTAATACAAATGTTTAATTTAAGACTGGCCAGCTACTACTCCGGATTGTTCATATACATAAGTTCAAAATGTATAAGATTCTAGCTTATTTTAACTTCAGCAGAAGTAGGGAAATATCTTGTCTTGATAAACGGTAACGAGCGAGAAACAACGTGTCGTTGATTATTTCCCCTTGCTGGTGTTAGATGTGTGACGTTGGTTACTACCTTAAAGATTCTGGCCTGGCAGTTCTATTGAGGAGCTTTGCCAGTTCGAGATAAACTCTACAAACATGGAAGTGCCGTCAGCCGGGTCTGTCTAAGATACGTGTGGGGCGAGAAAACCGACCTGCACACAATCATCCAGTGTCTGAGCATTGCTGACTTATGGGTTTATGTCGAACACCTGCTGTCGCATGTGGGACAATTTCGGTTATCAACCGAGTCCATTGTGAAGATTAGTCAAGAAGGGCAGGGTGTTTTTATATGTCTTGTGGCCATGGCGAAAGAGGTTGTGCGGCTTGAAAGGTTTGAAGACAAACACTTTCCTCTCTGGCACAGCCCTGATTAACTTCTTCGGGTTCCACTTGAGGAAGAAAATGAGGGTGGAGAGATAAAGTACTGCCTTTAAAACAATTTGTTAGAAGGTGGGTGAGTGTGGTGAGCATGGTCCGTGTGAATGGGCCCATAATTCATTGGAAAATATGGTTACGGAAGGGTTAAATGCATCCAACGATAACAACAATAACAGCTACAATTGGTATTGACTTTGTTTTATCATTTCAGCCACGGGAGAGTACTTAGAAAACAAATCCATCGTACAGGAAAAGTACTGTTGTCTGAGATACAATGTAACAGCAACAATACATATCTTCTCAACTGTTCTCATGGCCCCTGGGGTCACCATGGTTGCCCGACATTCGAAAGAGCCGCCGTAGAATGTTATAGACGTGAGATCTTTCATTTATTATTATTATTATTATTATTATTATTATTATTATTAGGGTGGTGGATTGGCAGTATCGGTAGAGCGTCGGACGCCATAATTTGCAGCATAGAGTTACGGTTCTTTACAGTCTGAGTTCAAATCCCGCCGAGGTTAACTTTACCTTTCATCATTTACAGGGTCAATAAAATAAAGCACCAGTAATGTACTGGGGTCGATTTAATCATCTTTCCCCTCCCCAAATTACTGGCCTTGTGCCTACACTAGAAATCATCATTATTATTATTATTGAGATTTAATATAATGTCTCTCCTGAGCTCAATCAGTAATAGTTTCTGATTTAGCCAGAACAATTTTGGAGGAAAGGAAATTCGATTAAATCGACCCCAGTGTATTCCTGGTACTTTATTTTATTGACTCCGTATAGATAAAAGGCAAAACTAACTCCGGTGGGATTTGAACTCAGAACTTTGAACTATGTAGCACAATGCATATCCATTAATGATGTATATTTACTTTGACAAAATATTAAACACTCACTATTAATAACAATAGTGTAAGTATACAGAGACGGGGGTTTGTCAGAGTCATTTGGCCGTCACAGATGCCAATATAATATTAAAGATCAGCGAAAAGGAGAATATTTATGCAGAACAAATGAGAAATCTACAGATACTCCACCCTGATTATACCTTCAGATTTATACCTGTGGTTATTGGGGACACTGGGATATGTTAGTAACTGCCTCAATACAAATCTTGAGAAGCTGGGCTTCACAGAAATAGAAAGGACACGACTAGTTAGGAAATTACAAGTACAATCCATTAATGGAACAGTAAAAATATGTAAAACATTCCAAAAATCTGCATCAAATAACTACATATACACATGTACAGATACAAAGCATATACACATGCACACATACAACTCAAAACATCCACATCCACACATACAATAACATCCATATCTACACATGCATGCAGACATACATATCTACCTAGTTGATGTTGCGTAAATTCCAATGGAGAGTCTTGTATCTATGTTAGAAACCGACTTTCTCTCTATTGGGAAAACAATTATAAAACAATGAAACTAAAAGATCATACATACATATATACATACATGGCGGCTGCCAACTCGTTTTCGAGTACGGCCACTACTTTATATCCATGTAGGAGAACCCCTACTGATGCGCTGAACGAGTGTGACTTTTTAGTCCAGCCAGCGACTTGAAAACTCTGGTACAAACACTACACTTGTGACAATTATTGACACATAGTGCTGGGCCCATGGTACCATGTGACGACAAGTGCAGAGAGATCTCCAGATATACATACATACATACATACATACATACATACATACATACATACATACATACATACATACATACATACATGGTGGCTGCCAACTCGTTTTCGAGTACGGCCACTACTTTATATCCATGTAGGAGAACCCCCACCGATGGGCTGAACGAGTGTGACTTTTTAGTCCGGCCGGCAACTTGAAAACTCTGGTACAAACACTACACTTGTGACAATTATTGACACATAGTGCTGGGCCCATGGTACCATGTGACGACAAGTGCTGAGAGATCTCCAGATATAAAGCAATGCCTGTGCCATGAAGCTTTTATAGTGAGCAAAAGCACTGCACAAAGCCAGTCCCACTCTCTTAACCAAGATGATATTTACCAAAAAGAACAAGTCAACATCATTGGATACCATCAGGGTTGCAGGTGTTATATCAGAGTTTTCCTTCTCCTAGAATTCTGCCTTGACAAAGGCTAAGGGGTCATCTCTCCCGGTGATTTTGGATGGCCATTGACTCTTAAGAGCTCCTTTTCCCTTTGACAGGTTTTGTTTTTAGTCCTGCAGGATGTCCAAAGTCACCCTCCTCACCAAGAAACCTTGGTGGGGTTGCCAGTTTAGTCGCCAACGACCCGACCATGAGACAGGTTGTACTGGGATACATGTTACCAGTAGCACCAACTGGTGACCTGACAACAATACATACATACATACATACATACATACATACATACATACATACATACATACATACATACATACATACATGTCTGTACAGTCAATGTGTATATATATATTTATATACATATTCAGGTAGTCTCTATACTGTATATATTATTTATCATATCTTTATATTTCAGATAATATACGATTGACTGGTGGTTCTAGCCCCAATGAAGGCAGAATAGAAATGAGAAGGGGTGATATTTGGGGTACGATATGTGACAGTGACTGGGATAATGAAGACGCCACCGTAGCTTGTCGCTTTTTAGGTTATTTGTAAGTCACCACATTTACTGCTTTCTTAATCTATTTATTTGTTAGAACTGTGTAATAATTGTTTTGCGATGCCCCAGCATGGCCACAACTCATGACTAGAACAGAAAAATGAGTAATTCAGACACAATGCCAGCAATTTGTATGCATATCTCTCTCTCTCTCTCTCCCTCTCTCTCTCTCTCTCTCTCTCTCTCTCTCTCTCTCTCTCTCTCTCTCTCTCTCTCTCTCTCTCTCTCTCTCTCTCTCTCTCTCTCTCTTTCTCTCTCAGACAAATACTGAGGTATATATCAGAGAAGGTGTGGTAAGGTACCAGGTGGACCATAACCCACCAGAATACTCAATACTTGGGGTAGTAGAGTAGGTAATGTGAAAAGATTCAGGACCCTGACGGCTGAGCTCCGGCCGTTAAGTGGTTTATCACTGGATGGAACTGGTCATTCCGTTTAGTGATCATGATGTAATAGTAGTTAAAGCATTCAACGTTACGCAACTCATACATACATGTTGAATCCTGTGAGTGGTGCACGAACTGAGTAAAATATTAGTTTGAGGCCGGACTGGTGATGTTCCATTAAAGTTTTATTGTTGCAAAAACACTATATATATATTTCAATGGCCTGGTTACATCCCGGTGACATCATCAGATGTGGATTGCATGATTAGTTAATCAATAAAGAAATTACAGAGAAAATTACAGAGAAAATATAAATAGAGAAAAGATTTAATTCGGAGACGACCTTCGAAATATGTGTTATTGCTACAGACCATCCCTGAATTTTAATTATTTTAATCAAACTAATATATATATGTATATATATATATGTATATAGCCAGAATCAGTTCCCATATGAGAAAGACAATGTCAGCCGACAGGACACTGCCCACAACAGGACAATCCGTCTAACCCATGCTAGGGTGGAAGAACGGACGTAAAACGGGGATGATAATGATGATGATATGTATATATATATACATATATATATATATATATATATATATATTTCTACCAGCCGAAATACGATTCTCGCTGAATTATATATATATATATATATATGTAGAAAAATCTACCAAAAGTTTACGGTAGTGTCCAATCCGTATGAAGAACTCAATGTAATCCGGATATCATGAAAAGAGAAGATGCATTCAAAAACTACTTTCGGTGAAAAATAAACGGAAAACAGAGTCAAGATAAATTATTAAAAAAAATAATGAATAAACAAAGAAACAGTTCCTTATATTAAAAAAATTCGTTATTTTACGATCGTTTCTAGGATATATATGTGTTAGAGTTGGTATGCATATTCTATAGATCTATGTACAATATTTATACAAACTATCAGATGGAATATACATACCTACACATATATATGCTGTCTTCAGAAATATGTATATTCCCTCTGATAGTTTGTATAAATATTGTACATAGATCTATAGAATATGCATACCAACTCTAACACATATATATCCTAGAAACGATCGTAAAATAATGAATTTTTTTTAATATAAGGAACTGTTTCTTTGTTTATTCATTATTTTTTTTTAATAATTTATATATATATATATATATATATATATATATATATATATATATATACATAAATAAATACATTATCGAAGAAAGCTTTTAGCGATACTCCGGCAAAATTCCACCTCACTCAACAAACATTAGGAAATAAGTGATTATATTCCTAATTAAGCGTTGGGGGTGCTAACTAAAAGTATTGTGTGGAAAATTAGCTGTATTATTTCATATGAGACATATCTAATATATCTCTTCCCAGACGGTTTTTCTCACATCTGGTTGGTCTCTGAATGTTACTTGTTTTATATGGAAAAAAGTGGCTCGAAATGCCAGGTTTTTCGAGAAGTAATTTGATTATGTGAATATCTTCATTTATTAATATTCTGAATAATATATATATATATATATATATATATATATATATATATATATATATATATATATATATATATATATATATATATATATATATATATATATATATATATATATACCCTTTTCCAACGAACTAAAGTAAGGAATTTATTTGATTTCAGTCAAGGTACTGCTTATAAAGGCTGGAGGTTTGGACCCGGAAAAGGACCAATATTTCACCAGAATGTCGACTGTGTTGGAAATGAAGACTCCCTGGATCAATGCTTTCTACCTGACTGGACAGACGAAACAAGATGTGATCACAAAGCTGATGCTGGACTTGCTTGTTTCAAAGGTTAGTGACCTCCGAATAAAATCTTCATCTTTCTCACCACCACTACCATCATCACCACCACCACCAACATCAGCATCATTATCGTCATCAACATCATCATTATAATCATCATCATTGGTGGATAGGCAGTATTGGTAGAGGGTCGGACGCCATGCTTTGCAGCAAAGAGTAACGCCCCTTTATGGTCTGAGTTCAAATCCTGCCGTGGTTAACTTTACCTTTGATCCTGACAGGGTCGATAAAATAAAGTACCAGTAATACACTGGGATAATTGCTGGTCTTGTGCTTAAAGTTGAAACAATCATAATCATCACCACCACCATCGCCATCATCATCACCACCATCAAGATTATAATCATCACCACCACCACCATCATCATCATCATAATCATCACCACCACCACCATCATCATCATCACCACCACCACCATCATCTCCACCATCATCATCATCATTATCATCATCACCATCATCATCATCTCCATCATCACCATCATCATCAAGATCATCACCATCATCATCAACATCATCATCCCCATCATCACCATCATCATCAACATCATCGTCGTCATCCTTATCATCGTCATATTATGTCCACTTCCCACATGGCATGGGTTGGTCGGACTGCCACGATCTAAGACCACATGGGTCGGGGTAAACCATTTGGCTCATATGTCCCACATTTGGAATGGTCTCTATGGCTTGATGCCCTTTCCTAACACCAACCACCTTACACAGATTTTACAAAGTTGAATGGATCCATTTTATCGTGGCACCAACATTAACACTCTATGGTTGTTGCTGTTGTTGTTGTTGTTGTTGTTGATGTTGTTACCAACAAAAGACGCAATAAAATTAAAATAAAGAAAATTTCCCTGAGGAGATTCCGAAGGACACTCAGGTAAAAAAAGCTCACGAAAGGCCACGGTCACCCTGACCAAGAGCCTTCTTCTAGTTGTCCTTCTCAAATCTATAAAATAACTGTTTCTACTTTTGGCACAAGGCCAGCAATTATCCCAGTGTATTACTGGTACTTTATTTTATCGACCCGTAAGGATGAAAGGCAAAGTTAACCTCGGCGGGATTTGAACTCAGAACATAAAGGGCCATAACTCTGTGATGTAAAGCATGATGTCTAACGCTCTACCGATACTGCCAATTCACCATCCTCTGTAAAATAACAAGGTGAAGTTTCCATCGACCACATTTCTCAACTAGCAGAGGACTGAGACCGCTTGGTAACATTGTAGTTGCCAATTATTTACTGCTTACCCTCTGTCGAGCAATGGCGTCGTTGGAAATAATATAAGAAAGGAACTCTAAATTCTAAATCTTAGATTTTAATTTTCATGTATAATCTGATTATATTATACTTCATATTTTTATGAAAGGCGGTGGTTTGGCAGCGTCGGTAGAGCGTCGGACAACACGCTTTGTGGCATAAAGTTATGTTTCTGTAAGTTCTGATTTCAAATCCCACTAAGGTTAACTTTGCCTTTCATCCTTCTGGGGTCGATAAATAAAGTACCAGTACCCTATTCCCCCAAATTGTTGGCCTTGTGTCTAAATCAGAAGTAATCATCATTCATACTTTAAAACTTTATCTAACACTTTATCTTTTTTAGAGGGAGTAAGATTGTCAAGTGATGAGATGATAGACGAGGGTGAAGTGGAGGTAAATCTCGGAAATGGATGGGGAAGTGTATGTAGCGATTATTGGGACAACACAAACGCCCACGTGCTTTGTCGGATGTTGGGCTACGAGTAGGTACCATATTTAACACATTTTACTTCCTTTCTTGTGCCTCTATGTATATATATATATATATATATATATATATATATATTTCGTTTCTGAATTTGTTTAGCAAGATTCTTTATCTGAAATCGTGTGTTGAAACCGATATTGAAACCAACCAACCAGAAATTTATAAGTTTGTAGATTTGTAAATTTATAAATTTATAAATATATAATAAATTGAAGTGAAAGCAACTGGTGCGTGTGTTTCTTATTGGCAACATGACCCTCCCAAAGTATAACAATATATATATATATATATATATATATATATATATATATATATATATAAAGAAAAAAAGATGAAATCGAAAATGCAACTGGAGTCTTATTTTTTTTAAAATATATATATTTATTTGGTTCCTTTACCGGTTTCGCAGTTCTTCTGCTTTTCAAAAGTAGAGTTGAGATGGAGGGTCTGTAGTTTTTCTCACATCTGTATATATATATATATATATATATATGTATGTATATATATATATATATATATATATATATATATATATATATATATATATATATATATATATATATATATATATATATATATATATATATATATATATATATATATATATATATATATATATATATCTGTATATATATATATATCTGTGAATGTATATATATATATATATATGTATATATATATATATATATATATATATATATATATATATATGTATATATATATATATATCTGTATATATATATATATATATATATATATATATATGTATATATATATATATATGTATATATATATATATATATCTGTATATATATATATCTGTATATATATATATATATATATATATATATGCAAAAGTTTTATTTAAAATTGTTGGGTTACAACGAGTAAATATTTTATAACTGATATAAAAGCACTCAACAGGTTTTGGAGTAGGTTTACGATATTAAACAAATGGAAACTATATTTATAAAACCATATTTATTTCGTTATATATATTTCTGGGATATCATATTAAAAATATGGTATGCCTTCCTCAGACAAAATACAATATATAAGCCGTTTTATAAATAAATTTGACATACCTTAAAATAATGCAACTTCCATTTAAAAAGTTGATTTGGTAGTGAAACTGTTAAGGACAGTTATAAAGAAAGAAAGACGAAGAAAAACGAAGAGAAAAAAAAAGAAGAAGATGAAGAGATGTATGTAAAGAAAAACAACAGAGCGAGATAGAGAGAGAAGGAGATATGGGAGAGAGAAATATATTGAGGAAGTGAAAAATGGTAGGCAGCTTGGGGACAGATGATCAGCGTACAAATGAGAGGTTAAGGAGGGAAGGGATACAGTTAAAACAGCCGACACATAAATCCCGTCAAGTGTAGAGGAGAAAAAGAAAGAAAGATGATATATTTAAAATATATTATGTCTCATCCATTTGAATTATCAATTTTTATGAATTAGGTATTATAATGTAAATATCAATATTCATGAATGAGACACATATCCATAATGTGTGAAAAAAAATGAGCCCATGTTTAGTTTAAAAATTCTTAGGTTTATAAGCAAAATCTGAGATAAAACTTCAAAAATACATAAGTATATATGCATTTTCATGAAAAAAGAAAAAGAGAAAAAAGAGAAGGTTATCTCAAATTCAAGTTGACAATTATAGACACACATGTGAACTTACGTGATATGCTCCGTAAATTCTTATTTTTCATGAAAATCTTCATTGCGTTACAAAAGATTCCACCATACATATATGTACATACATATATATATAGACATAAAATATACATTAACATTAATAGTAATATTCCTGCCCTCACTTACATGATTATCGTTCAAGACGGGATTTATGTGTCGGCTGTTTTAACTGTATCCCTTCCCTCCTTAACCTCTCACTTGTACGCTGATCATCTGTCCCCAAGCTGCCTACCATTTTTCACTTCCTCAATATATTTCTCTCTCCCATATCTCCTTCTCTCTCTATCTCGCTCTGTTGTTTTTCTTTACATACATCTCTTCATCTTCTTCTTTTTTTTTTCTCTTCGTTTTTCTTCGTCTTTCTTTCTTTATAACTGTCCTTAACAGTTTCACTACCAAATCAACTTTTTAAATGGAAGTTGCATTATTTTAAGGTATGTCAAATTTATTTATAAAACGGCTTATATATTGTATTTTGTCTGAGGAAGGCATACCATATTTTTAATATGATATCCCAGAAATATATATAACGAAATAAATATGGTTTTATAAATATAGTTTCCATTTGTTTAATATCGTATATATATATATATATATATATATATATATATATATATATATATATATATATATATATATATATATATATATATATATATATATATATACGCACATCCTGAAAATAGAAATTATATCTACTCAAGCCTACAATATAGACATACAAAACGCAAATGATTTCTCTTAATCATTGCTATACATTCCTTGTGTTATAAAAAGTTCACAGTATATATACATAAATATATACGATTAACATTCATGCTTTCATATATACGATTACCATTCATGCATTTAACATTCTGTTAAAATTATGCATATCTGCAATCAAAACTGCGTGGGTAGGCATGCACACACATAACTCTCACCCACACACATACATATACACATATATATATACACATATGTATAAATAAATATTTGCTGGCGTCTTCACCAATTGTTAGACCCGCATCACTCATGTACACATACAGACAGATATACAATCATAAAAAAAACATATAACACTTTTATATGCATGTTAATACAGACACATACATATTTGTATAGAGATAATCAAATATCAATATATTACTAAAGGATTATACTTTGGAAATATAATTATAACAATATAAATTTAAAATACCAAAGGATTATATTTTGGAAATACAATTATATCAGTATAGTCTAAAGGACAAACGAATTCTAGAAATATCAAAACATTAAATATCTTTAAAACACTATAGAATATCTTAAGTTAAAATAATATGTTTCATATATTTAGTATAGAAATTTATCCTACGTATATTTCAATCAAGATATTGAAAGGGTAGACTTATGAAAATTATGAGAAGCTATCAGAATCAAAACAAACCTAATAAAAATAAATAAAAATAAAAATAAAAATAAAAGTTAAATAAATATTATATCAATATAATTTAAAAATTTTAAAAGTTTAAAAAATTTTAAAAATTTTAAAAAGCCAAGGATTCTACAGATATCAAAAATT